>NW_012193284.1:256664-269164 GCF_000504015.1 Erythranthe guttata | reverse complement strand
CGCTATTCATACATGGAGTCAGGGGAAAGGGATTTTTTTATTTCACAAATGGGCATGCTAGGTTCGATATACGGATAGATAGATCGATCGGTAGATTTACACCTGAGATCTTTCTACAAATAGAAAAATAAAAACTTGTTGGGTGCTAAATACCCACACGCAAGTGTACGTATCGCAAACAAGTAGTAAAGTAGACTCGTGAGAGTCGGATGTCGATCCCACAGGGAATACGCAAATTATTTAATCCTAAGTACCAAATTTTAACAATTACGATTTTTATCCAGCCAACGCAAGGTTGTCAAATTAATTAACTAAATAAATTAAACTAATTAAGAAAGCAATTAAATACGAGAAAATATCAATATAAAACGGATCTAGGATTTTATCTTCCCCCTATGCAAGAATTGCTCACCCAAAACCCCTCAATTATGAAATATATGATTCATGATTATTAACCCGAGACACTAATTTACTCATAACCCGTTGTCGCGTGTATTATGAGTCTATTATTCATAAACGATTCACTATATGTCTATGCAAACCAATTATAAATAAAGCATTAACTAACAAGTCTCGTAAATGGCTACCTAAGGTGATATCTGTATGTCTACGACACCACATGCAATTGACACACTCATCCGGTGAAAACTACTCGAAGGCTCTTATACTTACCGTCTAATTATCAAAATAGCTCTGTCGAGTCAATCCCAATAATCACAGATAAAACACATAAATTGATCAAGTTCATGCACTAACAATCATAAAAAGTATAAGAAATAATCATAAAATCATAATTGCATAATCTCAAGAAAACGGGTTCACAATCCCCACATAGAGTTCCAACAAAATCCTAGATTAAAAACTTAGCTACTCATAACGAAAAACATATATACCAAAACCCTTGCAATTGAAAATACTAATTTAATTAGAAAAATAGAAAAATCACAAAAAATTGTATTTAAGAAAAAGGGTTAAGGTTTAGAATCCAATTTGTAAAAGCTATAAATAATAATCAAAGAGGGGAACTAGGATGATAATAAAAGTAATAAAAATCATAAAAGCTATAAATAAAAGTCAAAGAGGGGAACTAGGATGAAGATTCGTCAAGTCTTCGTCTTCGTTCTTGTGCTCCTTGATTGCGTGTAGAAAGATGAAAAATAAAAACCTCAAGATTAAAGATAAAAGGTAAAAGATATATCTAATTGTGTGCTTGTGGCCTTTAAATAGGGTGCAAAACTATAATAGGGCGGGTTTCCTTGTGTAATTAGGATTCCTTCACTGCGCCAATTCGACCATCCGGACGGCCGTGTGAGATTTATGCCTAAAATCCGCACGGCCGCGCGGTCCTTTAATTCTCCAGAATTCTGCTTTTTTCACTTTTGGCCCACTTTTTCTCCGAAATTGCAGTTTTCACCCCAAAAGTTGCCAATTCTTCAATTTGCACCTAAAATACAATTAATAACCATATTAAGCACCAATTATCGTAAAAACACACCAAAAGCTCCAATTAAAAGGTATAATTAAGTGTATAAATATACACTTAACACACCCCCAAACTTGAACTTTTGCTTGTCCTCAAGTAAAATCAAATTAATAGCACAAAACAAAACCATACATCTCATTACATAGATCGATGGGTCAACTTCGCGTTTTCAGAACTTGCAATTATGATGACAATTCATAGGTATTCGCAAGCTTAACATTCAACGGCACTTAGTCACTCACTATTACCAAAAACCACAAATCATACAATTGCTTCAAATATCCAATATTTGCAAGTTAAAGATAGAAAGAATTTATACTTACATGCATATATTTGACTCCAAATACTCACCAAATTATTTTACTCAACTAATATTGAACAATAAGCTGTTGGGATCATTGGGACTTTGTGGCTTTCAATTGTTAGGCTCTTTGGTCCGAGGTAGGTAATATGGGAATGTGTGGCTAATTTTCTTGAATTTAGGTGATTACATCTAAATTGAAAGATAGCCGTTTGAAACAATGAATTCACCTCTAGGGACTTAAATAAACTCGATTCTCCAAAATTCACACGTCAACACTTTTGCCTTTTAGGCAATGGATCGAATTTTCAACACAATTCAACAACTAGTCCTTATTTCTCCCTTATAATCTATTCTTCTTCTTCTTCTATTTTTTTTTTTTTTTTTTTTTTTTTCGAAGAAGAAGAAAGATCTAATAAAACATTTCGACCGAACTCCAAGGGATAATTATTCAAAAATCTCCACTTTTCCACCTTCTAAAAATTGGCTAAAAGAAAGAACACCTTTTCCCCGAGGCTCAAATCAAGGTTCTAAGGATAATTTGACAAAAATGGTAGGCTTGAAAGGCTCAAACGGTTCAAAGAAGGCCCAAATCATATCCCAAATCACTTATTATCAACACTTCGTATCATAAATGTCCTAAGGTGAGATTTAAAACCGAACAAAGCATGATTGAGCACAAATAAATTCCAAATTTAAAATGCAAAACATTCAACCAAAGCAACGCACAAGGTGTGATTCCTAGTAATAATTCATTTCTACGTTCCGTTGAATCGAAAGCTAAACAAATACATACTCCTTATCAACATAAAACAAGTAGTTTCATCATCAAACATTGACCATCTATCATCATCATAATTCATCGATGCATCGGAAAATATATATATATATATATATATATATATATATATATATATATATATATATATATATATATATATATATATATATATATATATATATATATATATATATATATATATATATATATATATATATATATATATATATATATATATATATATATATATGTATATATATATATATGTGTGTGTATATATATATATATATATGTCTCTATATATAGATAGAGAGTGAGTGAGAGATTGTATAAAATATATTTATATGTGCCGATGAATAGAGAGATATACACATACATACACCTTTTCAACATAAAACATATATATTTATATATATACATATACATATATATATATATATATATATATATATATATAGATAAATATATATATATATATATATATATATATATATATATATATATATATATATATATATATATATATATATATATATATATATATATATATATTTTTTTTTTTAATAATAAAAACGAAAAACAAAAACGGCAACTAAAACAAAAACTACAGCATAAAAAAAATAAAACACAATTAAAGCGCATATAAACGAAAACACATAGTTAACCACCCCCAAACTTAAAATTCACATTGCCCTCAATGTGATTCGCCCGGAGTTTAAGGAAAGAAAACACCTGTTTTAAATGTCGGGACCATCGTCGGGATTATACGTGAATTGATGTGCAAAATTCCCCCCCAAACTTGACTTGGGCAATTCGTCGAACACCTTGTGGGCGTTCTTGGTGGAGTGTGTTTGTGGAGAAAATTGCACCTTTCTTGAATCCCCCCTGCGCAAATCAACAACAAACCACCGAGATAAGTAACAATATGTGTGTAGTCGGTGAATTTTCGGTGAAATTGTTCAAGAAAATCGAAAATTTGGAAAAGAGGGGATTGGAATTGTGAAAATTTGGGTGTGAAAACCCCTCTTTAAATCTGCCCGTTTTTCCTTATTCGCACGGCCGTGCGGGATTTTGTGAAGAAATCCGCACGGCCGCACCAATTCACGAAATTGGGCAGAAGCTCCTTGAATTCTCGGACGGCCGTGCGGAGTTTAAGCCTTAAATCCGCACGGCCGTGCCAAAAGCCGGTTTTGGGCAGTAGCTGGGTCCGTTTCTCGGACGGCCGTGCGAGACTCCAGGTCTTTTTCTGCACGGCCGTGTGACAAGTTTCGAAAATTCCATTTAAGGCCCTGAAAAATAAAAACTTCATATTAGTGCCCCTGAAACTTTTTTTTTTTTTCAAAGCTGAAATAAAATAAGAGCAAACACTAACAAGTTAAATAAATAAAAACACAAATAATAAAATAAAAAAATAAAATAAAAGAAAAGAAAAACGAAAGCTCGGGTTGCCTCCCGAGAAGCGCTAAGTTTATAGTCTTCAGCCAGACTTTGTTCCTCTTCTTCAATTCCTTAACTTTTGAACCCATCTCCTAACTTCCTTCTGGAGAAAGTCTTGAATAAATGGGTTGATCCGATTCTTCTTTCGACTGGTTCGCTTATGACTGCCCTTGAATTTATCCTTCTTGATGTCATGAGGCTTGCCAACATCGTCTTTTATCACGGTGTTTTGAGTAGGTGTTGTAACCAACTCAACCTTTTTCTTATGTTCTCCTACATGCACATTAGTATCCACAAAAAAATTTAAATCATGTAATTTAACAGGAAAAAGTTTAGAATCACTTACCTCATCAAGAAGATAACATCCATTAGCCGTAATAGGCTTTTCATCCACCCGGTACACCTTGAAGATCACTGTTTCTTCCCCCACACTCATTCTTAGCTCTCTCTTTCCTACATCAATAATTGACCTACCGGTTGCTAAGAAGGGGCGTCCTAAGATAAGGGGAATATTTTCATCTTCCTCTATGTCTAGTACTAGAAAATCGGCCGGGAGTATGAACTTATCTACCTTGACCAATACATCCTCCACTATACCTAAAGGGTGAGTAAAAGATCTATCGGCTAGCTGCAAGGTCACGGAAGTAGGCTTAATTTCTCCTAGATTCAATTTCTCATAAATTGATAACGGCATTAAATTTACGCTCGCCCCTTGATCACACAACGCCCGCCCAAAATACCTAGTACCTATTGTGCATGGAATGGTACAACTGCCCGGATCTCTAAGCTTCGGTGGAATTTTATTTGCAAGGATAGCACTACTTTGCTCATTGAGGTCTATGATTGATGCACACTCCGGAAGCCTCATCTTCTTCGATACAAGTTCCTTTATAAACTTAACCCAATTCGGCATATGCTTAAGTGCCTCAACAAAAGGAATATTAACATGCAATTTTTTAAGATAATCCAAAAATGACTGAAATTGCATATCAAGCTTAGAGTTTTGAAAACGTTGAGGGAAAGGTACCTTGGGAGTAGGTTCACTTACTGTGATCTTTGTGTTGCTTGGCCCGACCTCGGTTTTTTCCTTGGGCTCCTCTACAATAGGCGGTGGTGCGACGGACTTTTTAGGAACTTCTTCTAATTGCCTCCCATTTCGCAAACTCACAGCATTGCACTGCTCGATGTTTCTCTTTCGAGAATCTTCCGTATTCGACGGCAGTGCTCCCGACGGCCTCGCGTTCAGTTGGGTTGCAAGTTGCCCCATTTGTGTCTCAAGGTTCCGAATGGATGCTTGAGTCGCCGTCATGAATTTTGCTAAGATGTCAGCGAGGTCAACTCCTTGGGGTGGAGCTTGAGGTGGTGCTTGCCTTTGTCCTTGCTGATTTCCTCCCCATCCAAAGTTGGGGTGATCCTTCCATCCGGGATTGTACGTGTTGGGGTACGGGTTCCTCTGTTGTTGGTTGGTGTCATGCACATAATTCAGAGACTCCGTTTCTTCTATGCGTTGGTCGGGAACTTGGACTGCGTGGACTTGCTGAGCCTGCAAAGCCGCTACTTGCTTCGATAGCTTCTCCAATTGGGCCGTGATTGCGGTGACTCCATCTAACTCCAAAATTCCGCCCGTCTTGACTGCTCCGCTATTCGACCGGTCCGATGCTCGCATGTATTTATTCCTAGCGATTCGTTCCAAGAGCTCGCATGCTTCGTCGTAGGTCAAACTCATGTACATACCTCCAGCTGCCGAATCAAGCACGGTTCTCGAGTTGTCTTGCAATCCATCGTAAAATATTTGCAATTGGCGCCACTCTTGAAGTCCGTGATTCGGGCACCTCCTTACTAGCTGCTTGAACCGCTCCCACGTCTCGAATAATGCTTCACCGGCTTCTTGTATGAAATTTTGAATTTCTCTCCGGATTCTCTCAGTTTTTGTTGGGGAGTTGTATGTGTTCATGAAAAGTTGCGCTAGCTGGGCCCAAGACGAGATGGAGTGCGGTGCGCGAGTTTGCAACCATTCTCGGGCTCCTCCTTGTAGGGAGTGCTTGAACAGGCGGAGTTGCAGTGCTTCGGGTGTTACTCCGTTCATCTTGTGCGAGTCACACGTCTCGAGGAAGTTGACCAAGTGAAGATGTGGATCTTCATGAGCTAATCCGCTGAATAGACCATTGTTTTGGAGCATCGTGAGGAGTCCCGCTCGAATCTCGAAATTGTTGGCTTCAATGGGGGGCTGCTGGATGCTTGATTGGACCCCATTGAGTGTCGGGACGGCGTACTCATGCAGTGCTCGTTGACGAGGTGGTGGATTAATTAGTTGGCGTTGCTCTTGCTCGTTGACGATATTTCCTGCTGCATTCGGTAGGCGCCCTTGGTGATCTCCCATACGATTATTCTCTTCTTCCATTGTCGCATAAAAAGTACCTAGAACAAAATAAAAAAAATTAATTAATTAAATAAAATTAATAAAACGGCTGAAGTAAGAAAAATTGCTCAAATTTAATATTAGGATAAATAGATAATTTAGCCGTATTCCCCGGCAACGGCGCCAAAAACTTGTTGGGTGCTAAATACCCACACGCAAGTGTACGTATCGCAAACAAGTAGTAAAGTAGACTCGTGAGAGTCGGATGTCGATCCCACAGGGAATACGCAAATTATTTAATCCTAAGTACCAAATTTTAACAATTACGATTTTTATCCAGCCAACACAAGGTTGTCAAATTAATTAACTAAATAAATTAAACTAATTAAGAAAGCAATTAAATACGAGAAAATATCAATATAAAACGGATCTAGGATTTTATCTTCCCCCTATGCAAGAATTGCTCACCCAAAACCCCTCAATTATGAAATATATGATTCATGATTATTAACCCGAGACACTAATTTACTCATAACCCGTTGTCGCGTGTATTATGAGTCTATTATTCATAAACGATTCACTATATGTCTATGCAAACCAATTATAAATAAAGCATTAACTAACAAGTCTCGTAAATGGCTACCTAAGGTGATATCTGTATGTCTACGACACCACATGCAATTGACACACTCATCCGGTGAAAACTACTCGAAGGCTCTTATACTTACCGTCTAATTATCAAAATAGCTCTGTCGAGTCAATCCCAATAATCACAGATAAAGCACATAAATTGATCAAGTTCATGCACTAACAATCATAACAAGTATAAGAAATAATCATAAAATCATAATTGCATAATCTCAAGAAAACGGGTTCACAATCCCCACATAGAGTTCCAACAAAATCCTAGATTAAAAACTTAGCTACTCATAACGAAAAACATAATAAAAGTAATAAAAATCATAAAAGCTATAAATAAAAGTCAAAGAGGGGAACTAGGATGAAGATTCGTCAAGTCTTCGTCTTCGTTCTTGTGCTCCTTGATTGCGTGTAGAAAGATGAAAAATAAAAACCTCAAGATTAAAGATAAAAGGTAAAAGATATATCTAATTGTGTGCTTGTGGCCTTTAAATAGGGTGCAAAACTATAATAGGGCGGGTTTCCTTGTGTAATTAGGATTCCTTCACTGCGCCAATTCGACCATCCGGACGGCCGTGTGAGATTTATGCCTAAAATCCGCACGGCCGCGCGGTCCTTTAATTCTCCAGAATTCTGCTTTTTTCACTTTTGGCCCACTTTTTCTCCGAAATTGCAGTTTTCACCCCAAAAGTTGCCAATTCTTCAATTTGCACCTAAAATACAATTAATAACCATATTAAGCACCAATTATCGTAAAAACACACCAAAAGCTCCAATTAAAAGGTATAATTAAGTGTATAAATATACACTTAACAGCCTCAGTCAACCAATAAAAAAGCGCCCGCCCGTGTTCTTCGTTCACCGTAACATACCCAGAATACTGCCGGAAGTTCACCGGAGGCTGTCCCGGAAGCTTCGAAATCCGGTCAGATTCTTGTTCTTTATTAGGTAGTGCAAAAGTGTTTGTAGTGAAGGAGACAATGAAGCAAAATAAAACAACTTTTTCTAATAATGCCATTGAATTTGCTATAGTAGCTTTTGGTTTTTTTTTTTATAAATAAAATGTAGCAATCTTTTTATAAACTTAGGAAACTCTGAAACTAATGCAATAGGAGTAGTTATGAAAATAATAATAATAAAATAATAATACTAATAATGATGTAAACAATGATAGGGTTGTAATAGTGATGTATATATACAAGTGATCTGTACACCCTTTTTTTTTTGATAAGACTGTACACCCTTTAACTATTACATATTAATTCTCTTCTTAAATTAAAGTCTGGTCTGAAAAAATGTGGACCTTATTCTTTCCCATCACTGGTGTGTGTGTGTCTGTGTGTGTGTGTGTGTGAGAGAGAGAGAGAGAGAGAGAGAGAGAGAGAGAGAGAGAGAGAGAGAGAGAAATGGTCCATATATACAGTTATAACTATAAGTGCATATATATGTGTATGAAGAATTGAAGTTAGATTCAAAACTTTAATCTCCTCTGATATATGGGATGTGGGTCCAATGTACTATATATGTGTAAGAAGATAGACAGATTATTAAAATATGTTTAATATTTTTGACATGTTTTCTAATTTTTGATATATAATAAACCCAATAATGTTGTCACAACACTATGATGCACGAAAAATGTGTTATGTGTGCTTTGGATATGTTTTAGGGCCGTTTTTATAATTACCTGGAAGTTTTGAGGACGTTTCTGATAATAATAATGAAAAAAATACATTTCAACCCAAAAAAAATATTTCCGAAACGCAAAAACATGTTTGTATAATAATGAAAAAACATAAGTGCATTTCCACCCAAAAGAATATCGAAAACATCTTTTACATAGAGACTTGGAATTACGCTTGAAAATCTTATTTCTCTTTAATTTTCACTTCTTGAGGTGTTCTAATATTTTTTTATAAGGGTACAAATTTAGATTGGATGGTCTGTTTTAATAGGAAAATCGGATGCCACTTCTTGTGGTGTTCCAATATTTTTTAAAAGAGTGCAAATTTAGATCGAATGGTCTGTTTTAATAGGAAAATCAGATGCCATAGGATGATTGACACGTGGATAGTTTAAATAAAAATATAATTAGGATTCTAATAATTGGAAAAAAAAAGAAAAAAAAAAAAAAAAAGAAAACCCCAGCAAAACGGATAAACCCTCTAACCCTAATTATAATTACCGTGATTTATTAAGAGTTAAAATTTAAGAGTGCCACATGTCAAAAAATTAGTGGAATCGATCTATCCCTCCCTCTAACCCTAATTATAATTAGGGTGATTAATTATAATTAGCTAGTGGAATAATTAGCTAGTGGAATCCGATCTATCCCTCTAACCCTAATTATAATTAGAGTAATTAATTATAATTAGCGTGATTTATTAAGAGTTAAAACGTGCCACATGACAAAAAATTAGTGGAATCCGATCTATATTAAATATCGATTGATCCGTTTAAAATTTAATCTCTTTTTCTGACACCGTCTATAGTTTGTTGAATAATAATACTGATTGGAACTTGTAAATTATATATAATTTGCCGATGCAATATGTAATTGACCTTAAGCATAAATGTAAGATTACATCATCTTTTAGAATTTATGAACACACCTCTATATTTTTAATATTTATATGCTTTCCCATGTTTTCATATCCATTTTTTTTCGGAAAAATAGGATTTTTCCCGTGTTCGTTTCCCCATTTCGCTGTGCCCACGTCCCCATGTCATTTTTTTTGTATCTTACCATTGACGAGAAAACTCGAAACCTTACCAAAACAATCAAATAAGAGATCGTCGGAGATTGAGAAAATTCGAAAGCTAGAGATAAGTCATAGATATTTTTTCCTGAAAAAGAAAATTCAAAACCCACCATTTCAATGTATACGAAAACAATTTGATATTCTCAAAATTTCAAATCTGAAATTCAAAACTTTTACGAACTAACATAATATAATTTATTAAGTTCTCGACTAACAATATATAAATATACTTGAAAATATTAATCACTAAGGTAAATGGTATTAATCTCTCCCCCACAATATGGGGAGCATGGAGTTCGAACTTTGCTCAAACCTCCCAGTTACATCACATATACCAACAACAACATGTTGTCACAAACTCCAGAAAGAAAAAAAAGTCCCGAAAACGAAAAAACGAAAACGCTAACTACTAGTTCCTAAAGCACTACCTCAACTCCAAACCACTATTAGATCGAGCTTTTTTCCTCGGATGATAATCAGTGTTGTAAGTAGTCGAACCAACCCCCGGCGGGGGAACAAAGTTGTTGCCCCCGCTGCTTAAGTGACCATGTTGAATATTTTTCCCGTTTAGGTTTTCTCCGTAAATATTTGGCAATTGAGGGGCAATATTCCCCGTATTCTGCGCATGCATGCCAAAGTTATGCCCCCGATGTTGTCGAAAATGGTTAGCATAAGCCGCCCGATGATCGTTTGAATTGTAATGTGGATTTGGCATGCTGCCCGGATGCGGAATATTTGGCATGCTGCCCGGATGCGGAATATTTGGCATGATACTTGGCATGCTGCCCGGATGCGGAATACTTGGCATGCTGCCCGGATGCGGAATACTTGGCATGCTGCCCGGATGCGGAATACTTGGCATGCTGCCCGGATGCCAATTATTTTGCATGCTGCCCGGATTCCAATTATTTTGCATGATGCCCGGATTCCAATTATTTTGCATGCTCTCCGAAATTCCATTGTTTTGCATGCTGTCCAAATTCCGCTTATTTGGCATGCTCCGATTAAAAGTAGAGCTCAAATCACCGTCAGAAGAAAAAAAACGAGACCCGTCGTAAATATCGTTACAATGCACCTGCTGAGAATTAAAATCAGGGCTGTTAGGGAGTTGCAGCCAATCAAGGTGCACCTGCTGAGAATTAAAATCAGGGCTGTTATGGAGTTGCAGCCAATCAAGGTACAATTCGTCTTCTGAAAGTATTTGTTCGAATTCCGGAAATTGATATTCTTCGGAAGACACATCGAATTTGGCAATGTATAGTTCGGAATCGAAACGATGGTCCTCGTTTAGAGCTGCCGCCGCATCATGGCTAGTATTATCACTGCGCAAATCCGAGGCAGCTACTTCTTCGGGTTGTGGCTGCTCGTCTTTTTTATCGTTAGCTTCTTCAACAACAACTTCTTTCACAACAGCTTTCTTATTCGCACGACGAGCGTTACTCTTTTCCTTGACCGGATTGTCGGCCGGTTCACCCGTTTTTTCGTACACACGGCACAGCACAAAATCGTCCAACTGCACACCAAAAAAAAAAAAATTAAATAAATGATTTTAAACATATATAGTGAAGAAAATTGAAAAAAATAAAATGAAATAAAACCCTCATGTCAAGTTTGTCGGTACTAGGTCGAGCTCGAGAGGGTTCGTTAGATCTGTACTCATGCATGATCCAGTTAGTCTTGGTGCCAGCTGGCGGTTTTCCTTCGTAGAAGACTAGCGATTTCTTGTAACCAACAATTTCGCCGTTGGAAGAACAAATAGATTTATCGGAACCAGTTGCTTTCCAATAACCGGTGCCTGCAGATCGACTAGGGCGGGACCCGTTTTTGTACTTTCGGTCCCTCGGCGTAAAATAATACCACTCATTTTCTCCAAGTTTAGGATAGATAGCTATCCAAAAATAAAAAAAATAAAAAGAGGGGAAAAAAATAGATATAATTATATTTGCATGTGTTAAGTTAAATTCTTCAAGAATATTTCAGATATTATGTGAATGAATGACCTCAATACCCACAGAATCTAAAATCTCAACCAAATAATACAAAATAATAATTAAAAAAAATAATAAGTCAACACATGTTAAATCTTCAATGATATATTTACTGTATTTTTAAATCTCAATTTAAAAAAAAAATTCAAATTTGTTGAATCTAAAATCTAAAATCTCAACCAAAAAAACATAAAAAAAAATATATATATATAAATTTCAACACGTGTTGAATCTTCATCTTCAACGATAAATCGGACTCTATTTTTACACACGCGTGAAACCATAGTAACACATCATGTAGAATCCACAAAAAAAAAAAAAAATCTTAATTTTCAACTTAAAAAAAAAGGAAACAGTAAGAACATTTCAGCACGTGTTAAATATACCAAGAATATATATCGATTCTGCGTTTCGTCACACCGACGGATACTACGAAAAACAGTTGAAAAACCCTAGAAAAAAAAACCCTAAAGACTAAAAGAGAAACAAACCTCCCAGTGTCTGAGGATTGGCCTGGTAAAGATTGACGTTGCTGATTTCCGGTACGGGGATATACTCGTCTCGGATCCGCTTCAGCAGATAATCGACAATCAGCTCTGTGTCTTTCGGCGCGAACCGGTATCCAGGCGGGTAGGGTTTCGTTGCGTAATTACCATGGCCCGGAATGTAATGCGGCCGCATCGGAATCACTACTTGACTACTGTTAGTTTCAGCTGGGGATAATTCCGCCGCCGGAATATTCTGCTGCTG
>NW_012193284.1:215086-251319 GCF_000504015.1 Erythranthe guttata | reverse complement strand
AGAAAACCTAATCGGGAAAAATATTCAACATGGTCACTTAAGCAGCGGGGGCATCAACTTTGTTCCACCGCCGGGGGTTGGTTCGACTACTTACAACACTGATTATCCTCCGAGGAATATAGCTAGATATAATAGTGGTTTGGAGTTGAGGTAGTGCTTTCACATCTGCCCTGAATCTGAGTTTTTTCGTTTTCGGGATCTTTTTTTCTTTCTGGAGTTTGTGACAACATGTTGTTGTTGGTATATGTGATGTAACTGGGAGGTTTGAGCAAAGTTCGAACTCCATGCTCCCCATATTGTGGGGGAGAGATTAATACCATAGCAAGCAATATATATAGAATATATGTATATATATATATATATAAAAAAATTAAAAAAATGAAAATATATATATATATATATATATATATATATATATATATATATATATATATATATATATATATATATATATATATATATATATATATATATATAGCTTTATATATATATATATATATAGCTTTTGACCTTCCAATTTTTTGATTTTTTTTTTCTCTATTCCCTCATTGTATAGCTCTTTCTTATGTAAATCTATACTTATTCCTAAATTTTATTTATATAATTTGAATTTAGGTGACCAACATAATGAAAATTTCCCAATCCCGTCAGCTTGGATTTATCCCTAGTTTATTTGGTGGCTAGGGGTATGTAAAATAACCCCTATTAAAATAGATATGAATAGATTTATACATAAAATTCTCAGGGGTTATATATGCATATATCTAATTTACTGTGAAATTGTTTTTCAACACAAATCTTAAAATCTCCAAAAACAATTCCGAATCGTCATTAAATTTTGTAAATATAATATAAAAAAATATATATGCTGAAATTATTATATTATTTTTAACGATTCAACAATTATCGACATGGACGAACACAATGTTGAATACGATGGAGTTAAATTTACATTTTTTAAATGCTTATGTTTTGGTGCATGTTTTCCTTAACAGGGTTGTTTTATGTTGGTTACCATTATTTCAACATTCCCGTTTTTTTTTTCTTCCCGTTAAACATAATTAATTGTGGATGATATAGTCCTTTATATATATGATATTTAGGCATTTGATAAAAGTCATTTGAAAAATAATTTTATACTAGTGTTGGTTGTTGGATATTTCGCAGAAGTATATGAAAATAATAAATATAGATAAAATATTTTTTGAAGAGTTGTTAATGCAGAGCTCTTAACAAAATAGATAATAAATAGTGATCTATTGCATTTCCAGGGTTCAAATACAACGGTCAAGATCCTTTAAATAGATAATAAAACAACTCTTGAAACTCTTGCCTAGATAAATAAAATGAACTTTCAAACTACCAAGTCCATGAATAGTAAAATACACGAATACTAAAGTGCATTAATTCCAGCACTCCTCCTTAATGCGTTTTCTTCGATAGCTACGATCTTCTTTTAGAATAAGTAATCTTCTTCTCCGTTAGGAATATGACTAGCAAATAACAAACGAGAGTAATTTGCTTGATGTTGCTTTCGTTTGAAACGACAATACTTCTTCAAATGTCCAAAATTTTACAGTTTGTACATTGAGGTTTGTCTTTGCGACAATCCTTCTCCACGTGATTTGTCATTTTACAAATGCTACAGAGGGGGATAAATCTCGTTACTTCGCTTGATGGAAGTTTGTTCATGACTTTTGCCATCATTTTGTGATCACTCGATTTATTCAAGTTGGTTTTGGAGTAAAATGCACTTTTCAAAGGCTCATCACTATTGCGATTCATCCTTTGCTCATATGCTTGTAAAGATCCCTCAAGTTCGATGAGGATTACAGTTGATAGATTTCTAGATTCTTCAGTTGTTGTGACTACATGCTCGTACTTTTTCGTCAAAGTAATCAAGAATTTTTGAACAATTCTTTCTTAGTTTCTCCATATATTCTCATTTGATTGACGAGATCAATCAATTCTGGTGCTATATTGCATAGCATTCTCCGAAATTTTCATTTTTAAATTTTCTGTCTCTCTTCTCAAATTTTGAAGTTTTATAGTTTTGACTTTGGAATCCCTTTGGAATTCCTTTTGCAAGATTCTCCACGCCTGCTTGGACGAAGTTGCTCCCATGATCCTCGAGAACATGGCATCACTCACTGCTTGTTGAAGATAAAATAACGTCTTCGCACCGTTTGTTGTTCCTTTTATTTGCAGCAGAGCTTCCTTCCGTCCGGTTTGATAATCTATTTGCTATTAGATCTGTTAGTTTAATATGGGGGGCCCAAATGTCCTATCGGGCCCGAGCCATATGACCCACCTGGCGGCCCACTTCCAAGGAATCGGCCCATGCTCACTTAAGCCATGCAGCTTGTGATCTTGACCGTTGAATAACGGGACTCGATCTGGACCGTCCATCCCTCACTTTAATACTCTCTCCTTCCCCAGCTAAGTCTCAAACCCTAACTCTCTTCTCTCTCTCTATCCGCCGCTGCCTCTCTTATTTCCTATCTTCTCCGATCTGCTCTCCGAGATCCATGGCAAGAATCAAGTCTTCAATGATTCTTGCCTTCGATATCTCGTCTCTGAGCCTATATATTCTTGACATATTGAGAGATGAGAGATACACGAGTGATACAACCCTTATTTCTTCCTTCTGGTTTTCGATTTCTCTGTTGTGAGCAAAATCGAAGTCTTTGTGAGTGAGGGAAAATCTGATCTAGGGTTTATACACTGTGGGAAACCATATCCTTCGTGGGTTGGGTTGAGACTGAGATTGTGAGGGTACATAGGCTGCGTGGTTCGTGAGAAGGGAAACCTGACACCGGAAGTGGAGCTGCCGCCGACTGGGCCTTGGACGTGGACTCGGGATTGGAGGACTGAGCCGTTGTCAACCTCTTCTCAATACAGATCTGGGATCTGACAAGATTTGTTCTGTTTCCCTTTTATTTTATTTATTTCTAGTTATAATCTGTATTCCTAATCCCCCTACTCCCATAGGTATTCAAATTCTTGTATCATTTGTTTTAATCTATGGTCTGTAATTTAAATGCTATTTGAACGACCACCCAACAGTGGTACTAGAGCATAGTCAAGTTGGGTGGTGCTCGTTCAAATAGGGCGTACGGAAATCCACCCGGATTCCGCTCAGGTATCGTACCCTAAACCCCCTATGGTTGGGATTTAATTTTCTGCTGTGATTGGTACTGCTTTAATTTTTGATTCTGTGGTCTGTGAGCCACTTTGTGTGATTCGTGGTCTGTGTGCCACACTGTGTGTTTTCTGTTGTGGCCTGTGTGCCACTCTTGTTTCTGTGTGAATCTTGTTCTTCCGCTGCATATATAATCTGCTCACTTATATATAAATATTGAAGGGTAGTATAACTTGGGTTCTCGACCTCACTTGACCGGACCGCTAGTGCCCTGGAATCCTGTGAGGGAGGGTCTCTGAGATTACTACACCTTGTAGTTGCATATGCATATCTGGCCTATTGTGAAAAACTGGTGGAATATTCTCATTTGTGCAAAAATTACTATGGCTGCTATGTCTGCTTATTCTATGGCACCTTTCGATGGTAAGGGTGATTTTTCTATTTGGAAACAGAAAATGAGGGGTGTGTTAATTCAACAAAGATGCTATGTGGCTCTTGATAAATCTTATGCTGCTGACACTAGTGCTACTAAGAAAAAAAAACTTGATGAACTTGCTTACTCTGCCATTATTTTGAATCTTTCTGACTCTGTGATTAGAAAGGTAGGTATGCATGATTCTGCTAAAGGTCTGTGGGATAAATTAGATGAGCTGTACACTGAAACTTCTCTGCCCTCAAAATTATTTTTACTCGAAAAGTTTTTTAGATTCAAATTGGATCTAACCAAAGATATTGATGAGAACATAGATCAGTTTACCAGATTAGTTCAGGATATTAAACTGACGGGAGACAAAAGTATTGATAACTATACTCCCATTGTTTTGTTAAATGCAATCCCTGATTCTTACAATGATCTGAAATCTGCTATTAAGTATGGCAGGGATAATATTTCTCTTGACACTGTCATAAATGGTTTAAAGAGTAAAGAACTGGATTTGAGAGTTAACAAAAGCAATAAGAGTTTTGGTGAGGTGAACTTTGTGAGAGGAAGGCAGCAAAACCGATTTTCAAATAGGCCTTCCTCCACTAACCAAAATGTTTCTCAAAATGGTTCTCATCAAAACAATTTTCAAAAGAAAAAGGGCAGGGGCAGGAGTAAGTCGAAAACTCGTGTAAGTAATCGTAAGTGCTATAATTGTGGTGAACCTGGTCATTATGCTCAGAACTGTACGAAGCCTAATAAGCACTCTAATGATCAGCATGCTAATCATGTTTCTGATAATAATCTTGGTGATGTGTTTATGGTTGGTGAACATGCTTGTGTGAATTCTGTGCTATCATCTCTTGGTGAAAATGATTGGCTTTTAGATTCTGCATGCTCACATCATATAACTCCTATGAAACATGTTTTCTCACACTATGAATCATTGAATAATTGCAATGTGACTATGGCTGACGGCACAAAACGCCAAGTTCATGGAATTGGAACTGTTTGCTTAAAGTTTGAAACTAGTTATGTGTTAACTTTGCAAACTGTGCGGCATGTTCCTAATTTGAATGAAAATCTGATTTCATGTGCTATCTTAGAAGATGATGGGTTTCATGGTGGTTGGGGTAATGGTTGCATGAAAATTATGAGGGGTAATCTGCTATGTTTTAAGGCCATAAGAATGCAAAATATGTATGTCATTCTGAATCATCTGCTTCTGTGAATGCTGTCCAAAGTGATCATTCTATTCTGTGGCATAATAGACTAGGTCATATTAGTAATAAAGGTCTCAACATTCTACATGACAATCATTTTTTGGGCAATGATAAGGTGTTTGAGGTTACTATGTGTGACTCTTGCATCGTTGGAAAACAAACTCGTGTTTCTTTTCAACCATCCCCTTCCCCCAATCCCTCTAAATGTTCTGATATTCTTGAGTATGTGCATGCTGGTGTGTGGGGTCCTGCCAGTGTTCCTACACATGGTGGGAACCGATATTTTCTGTCCATAATTGATGATTTCTCTCGTAAGGTGTTTGTCTTCCTGTTGAAACAAAAATCTGATGTTGTTGATAAGCTCAAAACATGGAAAGTTTATATTGAAAACCAAACAGGAAAACGGATAAAAACCCTTAGGACAGATAACAGTATAGAATTTTGTAATCAAGAAATGGATGCTATGTGCTCTGAATCTGGTATTAAAAGGCACAAAACCGTTCCTTACTCCCCTCAGCAAAACGGGGTGGTTGAACGCATGAATCGAACTCTTTTAGAGAGGGTTCGAGCCATGCTCGCCACTTCGGGTTTACCAACTATGTTTTGGGGTGAGGCTGTTTTAACTGCCACTTATTTGATTAATATATCTCCCTCTGTACCTTTAAATGGTGATTTGCCTGAATGTGTTTGGTCGGGTAAAAAGGTTGATTTGTCCAACTTACGTGTTTTTGGTTGTGCTGCATTCATGCATCATAAAAGTGATAAGCTTGAACCTCGTTCTGTGAAATGTGTTTTCTTGGGTTATCCCGAAGGGGTTAAAGGTTATAGACTTTGGGTTAAAGGGGAACATGGCTATAAAACTGCTATTAGTCGTGATGTGATTTTTAATGAATCTGATTTTCCTTGCCGTGTTGTGCATAATGCTGTGAATTTAGAGGCTGCTCCAAATGAGGTGGAGCTGCATACTGTTAAATCTGAAAATCTGCCTGATATTGAATCTGAAATACTTGAAAGTTTGCATGACCAAAATGTTGAACATGACTTGCCTAATGTGGATGACTTGTCTGATTATCAACTTGATAGAGATCGACCTAGACGTGAAAATGCTAGGCCTCAACAACGTTTTGATAGTTTTCATCTTGCTTCTCATGTTTTCAATGTGTTTGAATCTATAGATAGCAATGAACCTAAAACTGTTAGGGATGCTCTAAAATCTGATAAATCAGCTGAATGGTTAAATGCTATGGAAGAAGAAATGAACTCTTTGCATGTTAACCAAACTTGGACTCTTGTTCCTAAACCTGCTAATTGCTCTTTGGTAGACTGCAAATGGTTGTTTAAGGTTAAGGATGAGGTAGACTCCATTAGGTATAAGGCTCGTCTTGGTGCTAAAGGTTTCACGCAAAATGAAGGAATAGACTATACTGAAATTTTTGCTCCTGTTGTTAAATTTACCACTGTTCGTATTATGCTTGCATTAATTGCGCATTTTAATTGGGAATTAAAACAAATGGATGTAAAAACTGCTTTCTTGCATGGTGAGTTAAATGAGCACATTTATATGAAACAGCCCGAGGGCTTCGTGGATGCTAAAAGGCCTGAATATGTGTGTTTGCTGAAAAAATCTTTATATGGCTTGAAACAATCACCTAGGCAATGGAATAAGAAATTCGATTCTTGTATGCTTTCATTGATGTTTAAGAAAAGTGATTATGACCCTTGTCCTTACTTCAAAGATACCCACTCTGTGCCTATTTTCTTGTTGATCTATGTTGATGATATGCTCATAATCAGCCATTGTGTGAAATCTGTTGATCATGTGAAAATGTGTCTAAGTGAACAATTTGACATGAAATACTTGGGAGATACTAAGAAAATATTGGGCATGAACATTGATCGCAATCGTGGTAATAATTTGCTGTTTCTGAATCAAATTTCTTATGTGAGTAAGATCTTAGAAAGATTTGCCATGTCTAATGCTAAACCTGCCAACGTGCCTCTAGCTGCCCATTTTCAATTAAGTAAGGATCAGTCCCCCAAGACTGAAACTGAAATTGACTCTATGCAAAATGTTCCTTATGCCAATGCGATAGGTTCTGTGATGTACTTGATGGTAAGCACTCGTCCTGATATAGCCTATGCGGTAAGTTGTTTGAGTCGCTATATGTCGAACCCAGGTATGCCGCATTGGGAAGCTTTGAAATGGCTTCTTCGTTATTTGAAACATTCTTTGCATATTGGCCTAAATTTTTCTAAATCTGAAACAAAAATTGAATTAATTGGCTATGTTGACTCCAACTTTGCGAATGATAGAGACAGTAGGAAATCCTCAACTTCTTACGTTTTCACTTTGTGTGGATCATGCATTAGTTGGAAATCGCAACTGCAGAATATTGTAGCCTTGTCTACAACCGAGGCTGAATACATCGCTGCCACCGAGGCAATAAAATAAGCTATATGGCTTAAAGGCATTCTACGCGAAATTGGTTTTCTTAAAAAGGATGTCACTGTTTTCTCGGATAGCCAATCGGGAATTCAATTATGTAAAAACCCGGTTTTCCACGATCATACTAAACACATTGAGATTAAGTATCATTTTATTCGTAATATTGTGGAACAGGGTATTATCAAGCTGGAAAAAATCCCATCACAATTTAATCCAGCGGACATGGGAACTAAGTGTCTTCCACTCGAGAAGTTTCGCTCATGCTTGAAAAGCTTGAGCCTAATTTCTCAACCTTAATCCCTATATGTACTATCTGGGCTGTCTTCGTGATTGTCCCCTAATCTCTGTGATTATTCAATCTTTGTGATTATTATTTCTGTACTATACTGACTTTGTGTTTTTTTGAGTGCAGGAAAATTAAAACAACGATGATGACCTCCTATCCCAAATTTGTCCCGATGGCCCATTTGGTCCCAGGTGGAGAATGTTAGTTTAATATGGGGGGCCCAAATGTCCTATCAGGCCCGAGCCATATGACCCACCTGGCGGCCCACTTCCAAGGAGTCGGCCCATTCTCACTTAAGCCTATGCAGCTTGTGATCTTGACCGTTGAATAACGGGACTCGATCTGGACCGTCCATCCCTCACTTATATACTCTCTCCTTCCCCAGCTAAGTCTCAAACCCCAACTCTCTTCTCTCTCTCTATCCGCCGCTGCCTCTCTTATTTCCTATCTTCTCCGATCTGCTCTCCGAGATCCATGGCAAGAATCAAGTCTTCAATGATTCTTGCCTTCGATATCTCGTCTCTGAGCCTATATATTCTTGACATATTGAGAGATGAGAGATACACGAGTGATACAACCCTTATTTCTTTCTTCTGGTTTTCGATTTCTCTGTTGTGAGCAAAATCGAAGTCTTTGTGAGTGAGGGAAAATCTGATCTGGGGTTTATACACTGTGGGAAACCATATCCTTCGTGGGTTGGGTTGAGACTGAGATTGTGAGGGTACATCGGCTGCGTGGTTCGTGAGGAAGGGAAACCTGAGTCCGGAAGTGGAGCTGCCGCCGACTGGGCCTTGGACGTGGACTCGGGATCGGAGGACTGAGCCGTTGTCAACCTCTTCTCAATACAGATCTGGGATCTGACAAGATTTGTTCTTTTCTTTGTTTCCCTTTTATTTTATTTATTTCTAGTTATAATCTGTATTCCTAATCCCCCTACTCCTATAGGTATTCAAATTCTTGTATCATTTGTTTTAATCTATGGTCTGTAATTTAAATGCTATTTGAACGACCACCCAACAAGATCCTATAGATCCAACGAAAGAAAAATAGTTTTCATTTTGATACTCCAAAAATCATAACTTTTCGCCATCAAATATTTGAAGAGATTGAGAGATTCTAGAACATTCCATAGAATCTCCTTCTTGATCAAGGATAGGTATTTCCTTCAAAATTTCTTATTGTTTTATTTATCATTTTTTTTTTACGTAGTGTAATATGTTTTACATTTATTACCCTTAAATCTAGATAGTTAAATTAATTAAGTTTTTTAGGGAAGGAAATATAAATAAAATATTGACAAATTAATTATAGATAACGAAAAAAATTGAAATAAAGAGATATGTAGTATTGATATATATTCAATCTATATACTTGGTCCATTTGTCATAATTCCAAACGTGGCTTTACACTTTGGTCAATTCTTCAACCCTATTCTTAACTATAAATATTGGCTTCAATTATTGGAGAAAATGTGTATCAATTTTAGCTTAATTCATTATAAAGATGAAGAAGTTCTATGGGATAGTTATGTTACTTCTACTACTCTTGACTCGTAAGAGCTCTCTTTCCTTCTCTTTGTGTGTGTGGTTTATTAGAAATCTTCGATTTATGCTGATTCCGATCAAAACAATTCTGATTTCGGAGTAATATTTTTCGATTCGAATTTCGAGTTCAGATTTTTCCAAAATTATTTCCATCAGAATTGGAATATATATGAGATTCCGATCCTATCCAATTTAATGTTCCGGAAATTCCGAATTTTCGTGTGTGAATGTTACACTTAAAATACAATATTATTAAGTACTTTATATTTTAGGTCACCAAATTAATAAAAAAATTCCGAATTCCGTCAATTACGATTCGAAAATTTCCGATTTTGGAACAAGTTTTTTCGTTCCAATTTATGAAATTCCGAATCTGATTTTTTTTCCAGTTTTGTTTTTGGAACGGAATTGAAACTAGTTTTTCACTTCTAAAAAAAAATGGAACTTTTATGAAAAGAGCTAATTACGATCCGATTAGTCCGATTTTCCTTCCAATTTCTTATTTTCTGCTTTTTAGATTCCCTCATTGTATAGCTCTTCGTTATGTGATTTATACTTAATCCTTTTTTTGTTTTTGAGAAATTATTCCTAAATGTTATTGATATAGTTTTAATTAAATCTATAAATAATTATTTATTATAGCCCTTTTTTTTGCATTTTTTATATCTAATCTGATTTTGTTTTATATACATAAAATAAATAAATGCAGATGAATTAATGGTACACACTGAAGCAAGAAATTGCTACTCAAGGAGCAGGGCTTATCATGGGAGATGCTTCTTTAGAAACCAAAGAATTAATTGCAAAGCAATGTGCAAGGAGGAAAAATTCACAGCTGGCAGATGCATACGTGGCACTTGCTATTGTACCAAGACTTGTGGCGGCGGAGGTGGTGGCCCCACCGCCCATCAGTCTCATCCTCCTCCTCATCCTCCGCCACCAGCTAATGGCGGCGGCGGTGGCGACGGAGAAGATGGTGGAAATGAGGGACCTCCAGCCAATGATGGAGGTAATGACGGCGGAGATGCACCGACGTCTCTCAAGAATTAAAACATACTAGCCTTTAATTAATTTGCAACCATATATATATATATATATATATATGAATTAAATTAACTTTAATAATTAAGTTATCTCAAGTTTTTTTTTTTTTTTTTTAATTATGGAATATGAATTGTAATAGTTTATTATCTATGAAGCATATGATAATGGCTTATAATTTACATCATTGGGATCTTCTTTAGGAATTATTCTCTTTGTTTAATTAGTATTTACTACCATTTATTATTTCACCACAAGTATTAAAAAATATTGTGCATGAATTTTTAGAAAAATGCCCTTCATGGACTTAATACCCTTCTTTACTATTTTTCTCCATTAATTAGGAGTATGAGCGCAAATTGAGAATAAAAATGTAATTAATGCATATTATTGAAATTCTATGTGACAGATAGTATGAAACAATTTTTTGTTTCTTAGTCGACAATTAATTTGAAACATATGAAGTGCAACATTTTCTGAAAATTATAGCATTACTAAACTAAAGCTATATGTCGGGATTACGCATCGTAACAAACTTTGTACGAGTTATATATATTATTATATTTTTGTATATTCTACAGTATTAATACATATTTTATCTTTATTCACATGTATATATACGTGTACTGGTCGTGTTTAAAGAAAATACGAAAGGAAAAAAAAGAGTGCATTTCATTGTACGTAGCATCTACAAACAAATTTTCTCAATTATTAAAATAGATGTGAATAGAGTTTACTGTCACAAATTGTTTTTCATATAAAAATCTCCAAAAAAATTATTAATGTAAAAAATGTATGTGTCGAAGTTATTCTGATAGTATTCTTAACGATTAATTCAACAATTATCGACATGGACGAACACAATTTTTTAATAAGATGGAGGTAAA
The DNA here is from genome assembly GCF_000504015.1 of Erythranthe guttata. The sequence goes on along the minus strand of NW_012193284.1, from coordinate 240,329 downwards.
ATTATATATATATATATTTTTTGGTAGTTTTATGTTGTTTACCATTATTTCAGCATTCTCGGTTTTCTTATTTTCCTTTATATTGGACGATATAGCCCTTTATATATATGATTAAGAATTTGACCGCAAAGCAATTATTTGGGCGGAAAGACGGAAAAATGTCTTGAACGATTGTATCGATTATTTGGATGCAAGACCGATCTTTGGCTATCGATGTAATGTCGACTTTGGCAATCCAACGTCATCTAGGCCCCTCAAAAGTTTGATTTTTACTATTTGTAGTCCTCATTAAGAAATTAGTATATTTTTGTAGAAAAAAAATGGACTCTATACACCGTAACTATTATTTGAAAAAAATTTGTGATTTTTTTTAGTATTTTTCAATTTAAATTAGTATTTTCACTTTTAAGAGTTTCGTTCTACCTTTCATATATATATATTACTCTCTCTGTTCCGTAATAACTGTTTCTTAAAAAAAAAAAGAATTGTTCCATATTATCCGTCACTTTAGATTTCCAATACTGCATTAATTGCTCAATTTTTCCAGTTTATACCCTTACTGATTATCTCTAATATTTTTTTTTAATTCATTTCTCTCTCTTATTAATTATAAGATAAAGTCAATTTAGTCTAAAAGCATGCATTTTTCACAACAAGACAAATTTAGTGAAATTCTTAATCCAGACGCAAAGCTAAAAACGACTATTAAAAGAGAATGGAGGGAGTAGTATTAACAAGTTCTTAATAACTAGAATTTGCGAAATTTTCATTAAAAGAGAGTTTCTTGTAAATCACAAAGTTTGTAGTTCTTTGGATCAATTCATAGTAAATATTAATTTTCATGTATTTTGTAGTGCATGACATATATATATAGAGACTAATACATAAATATAAAAGTTAAACTAGAACGAGAGTTACATTATTTAATTTCATACACTCAAAAGCTACTACTGTAAAAAACATTTGTAAGTTATTCAGATTTATTGACCGCCATCTTGATCAGCAGGTGGTCCATTTTCCGGCGGGGATTCATTTTCCGGTGGGTTTTCAACTGCAGGCGGGGTTTTCACAGCAGGCGGCGGTTTGACAGCAGGCGGTTTCACAACAGGACCACCACCACCACAAGATTTCGCACAATAGCAGCGGCCCATCCTACAAACGCCGTACTGAAAATCTTCATGCATGCAAACTATATTGCAATTCCTTTGAGTTAATCGAATACATCTCCCTCCAAACTCGCGGCTTCTTGATTTGCACGTTCTTATTACCGCCTCGATCTCCTCTGTAAGTAAATAATTACAAAGAATTGATTAATAATGTAAAACAAAATATACAGCGGCGGAGTCAGGATTTTTGGTAAGGGTGGGCTAAAATGTTACGGGGGTTCGGTGGTAGAACCCTGAATTTTTTTAAGAGTTTTTTTTCGAAAATATTGAGCAAAATAAATAAAAATTTATATATTTTAATTAAATTATATAAATTAAATTGTATATTGTCCAAAATATAATTGTTAGATCTCTTTAAACTATATTACAAATCTGTTGGATGGGCTAATTAAATTGAATTCAGATTAAAATAGTATATAAATATACTAACTAAACATAATTAGGATTAAAATATTCTATAAAAAAACCAGATGGGCTTCAACATAGCTCCGCCAAAATATATATATATATATATATATATATATATATATATATATATATATATATATATATATATATATATACATGCACGCATGATGCATGCAGAGAGAGAAACGTACGAGTGGAGAGGATAATGAAGAAGACAACTACCAACAACTTCTTGTCCATTTTTTCTTTTTTTTTTTTTTTTTTTTTTTCTTTCTGTTTTGAGTTTTTGTTTATGATTTTGAGCACAAATAACATTTCTTTTATAGGGGAGTAGCTATGTTAAAGAGATATCATTGGGCATAAGTCAACCAACAATGTGTAACACGTGTTAATTATATATATAAATATGTATATTTGCATTTATTAAAGAAGTGTCTAACCCCTTACCCGTTGTAGATTAAATGAGTTTCTATCTGATAAAATCTGGGGTTTTCCATCTCTTTAATGCTTGTTATGGGATGGGGGTTTGCACGGGTTGAAACATGCATGGGTCTAATTGATTCTGGTATATTCTACGCTACACCGGGTAGATCTTTACCATTCTAATACACATAAACACACACACCCACGTTGGTGTGTGTAGATTAATGGTAAAAAATCACCCGGTGTAGTCTTCACGAGGTGTAGCATTGAAATAATACTTGATTCTAAAGAACCAAACTACTCCCTAATAAATGCCGATTTAGAAAATGAAGATTTATGACGGGTTTAGAGTCGGCCCCAATTACTGTGCATGCCGGGTCGAAACACATTACTTATTTACAAAATTTTCTCGAGATTATTAGACTACTGTTAAGTTAAAATAAACTGCGATGTCCAGAACATCTATGTCACGCCCAGTCGCCCATACAAATATATCATCACTTAGTTTATAGATATTGAATTAGCATCAATAATAGGTTTTAATAATAAATTAAAACTAAATTTATGAATATAACCACATTCAAATCAACTACTTAAGGGAAAACAAGCTGGATGTGACCAAGTCCAAATCAAAGTAAAATTTTAATTTTCGTTTGATAAAAATCTAAAATCATATGTAGTCCATACAAAATCATTAAGTTTAGATTTGAAAGTTGGATGTCACTTTTTTTTTTAAGGTTTCATCTAATGTTATTTTATAATTTTGGCTAAATCTCATGTACTTAGCACCCTTAAAATATGGTATTTGACATTTCGCATTTTTGAAAAAAAAAATTAATAGTATTTTCAATTTTGCACCCTCGAAACATATATAACAAATCATCGCACCATGAATTTAATATTTAAAATATAACGAGGGTAATTTATTTTTTTATTGGTTTTTTTAATTTTCATGGGGAAAAATAATAAATTAAATTGTCATTTTCTTCTACCCAACATAATTTTTAGCCAACAAACTATATTTTCTTATAAAGAAAGAAAAAAAGTAAAACTCTCACTAAATTATTCAATTGATGGATCTTTTATTGTAATTGGTGAAAATATTTAATAGTGATCTTTGGAAGAAAATATAATTTTCAATTAACTTGATGACGAAATAGCTGGAGATTCTTTTTATTTTTTTTTTCTTTTTTTTCTAAAATATTTTTTTGTGATACAAGTATAATTTTTAAATATGTCGATGAGATGTATTTTTAGCCGGTCGTTTCTAGTTTTGAGAGAATTGATGAATATAAAAAATTCAATTTAATGTTTGGCTGTATGTTTGCAACCATAGAAATCTGAAATTAAATTAGCTATATATAATTGTTAAGTTATCTCAACTTTGTTTATGGAATTTGATTAATTGTAATAGTTTATTGTCGCTTGAAAGAATTCAATATCACTGAATACGTATTTCATGTAAACTCAGACGACCATTTGAAAACTTCAATATTAATGCATGTTCAAACTGTTTCGAAGTCAGATCCATCTTCAATGGGGAGAAACGACAAACAGATAGAGGTGGTATTGGTAATTATAGATATGTAACCTAATGATCGCAAAAGTGCGACGAATAGTTGATGGCAAAGGACAAGGTTTGAAGATCTCTTTGTCCGGTGGACTAGCCACTGGATCGGAGGTGGCTCCTCCATAGATGGCGGTGATTAGGGTTCAAAAATTAGGGTTACGCAGAGAAAATTAGGATAACGCGCGCCAAGAAACCATGAATTCTAATACGGTAAATTTGATGATTGTAGTTGGATTTGAGTTATAAAATAATGTCTTTACCATTTTTATTTATTTATGATTTTTCGTAATTCTCGATTTAAATTATTATTTTTCAATATTAAAAGTTCTTTGCCTCTCAATTCTCATATTAATATAGTAAGTTCTTGATAGCTAAAAATTGCAAAATTTGCATTAAATTACGTTAAAGTTTGTAGTTTCTTTGCATTAATTCATAGTAAACATTCATTTTCATATATATATATATATATATATATATATATATATATATATATATATATATATAAATCCTCCTTAAAAACTTGTACCAACTTTATACTTTTTTCAAATAGATATTATGATATATAGTAATGTATAAACATAAAAGTTAAACTCTACAACTAGAGATTCATTATTTAATCTCATAGACTCAAGCTACTACTTGAGAATATTCGATGAACTATAATTCATTCAAAGTTTAGAAGAAGCTAGCTTTGTGTCTCTTCGATAAGAAATTGACCACCGCCATTACCATCTTGATCAGGTGGTCCGTTGTCCGGTGGGTTTTCAACTGCAGGCGGCGTTTTTGTATTAGTACTACCACAAGGTTTCGCACAATAACATCGGGCCAGCTTAGTACAAACACCGTACTGAAACCCTTCATACTGGCAAACTATATTGCAATTCTTTTGATTTAATCGAACACATCTCCCCGCAAACTCTCGGCTTCTCGATTTGCACATTCTTGTAACCGCCCCGATCTCCTCTGCAAGTTATAAATAATTACACCGATTTAATTCAAATGCATCACAATAATAATGTAATATATATATATATATATATATATATATATATATATATATATATATATATATATATATATATATATATATATATATATATATATATATATATATATATATATATATATATATATATATATATATATATTTGATGCATGCAGAGAGAGAAACTTACGAGTAGAGAGGATAATGAAGAAGACAACTACCAACAACTTCTTGTCCATGTTTTTTTTTTTCTGTGTGAGTTTTTGTTAATGATTTAGAACACAAATGACACATTTCTTTTTATAGGGGTGCAGCTATGTTAAAGACAAATCATTGAGCAAAAGTCAGCCATTAATAGTGTAACACGTGTTAATTACATATATACTTACATTTATTAAATAGTAGTCTATAATAACCCCTTCTCCATCTAAAGTAATTAAAAGATTTTATCTTTAAAAATCTGGGGATTTTCATCACTTTAATGTTTGTTATGGAGGTTTTGCATGTCGAGTTCTTTAACGGGTCTTGATTTTAAAGAACCAAACTACTCTACTCTAACCGAATTTAAAATACGCCGATTTAGAAAGTGCAAATTTATGAGGGTTCCGTGAATTAATTAAATATAGTATTACTATAATTTACAACATTTTCTCGAGACTACTGATAATTAAAAATAAACCGCAGTGTCCAAATCGTATACAAATCACTTAGTTTAAATGTTGAATTTGGACCAATAACAAGTTTTAATAAGGAATTAAAACTAAATTTATGAATATAACCATACTCTAAAGTCAACTGCGTACGTACTTATAAGAGTACACAAGTTTGATGTACTTTTGATAAAAAATTATGAATTTATAAACCATATTCTAAGTTTTAATGTATTTCAGTTTCTTCTAGATTTTGAACTGGATATAACTTTCTTCTAGATTTCATCTGATGTTATTTTAAATTAACCCAGTTATATTATTATTGTCATTTTTTTTAGTAATATTATTAATTTTTTTTCATGTTAGTAAGTTGACCGGTCAACACAGTAAATTTAAATATGTGCTATTGTATTGAGGAATAATATTACTATAAAAATATTAATAGTTCTATGCAACCAAAAGTTTTTTAACAAGTCAAAGCCGGTTAACAACATAGCTCAAAATTTGAGCTCATTTGTCAAAATTGATTAATTGGTAGAATTGATATTAAATTAGAGTTTGAGGGATGAAATTGAAATAAATTAGAATTTTGATGAATGCTTTTGTTATGATAGGCTTTTCAACAAAAGAGAATATTGTCCATGTTTTCTATCTCCGATAGAATTGTACCTTTCGGACCATAAACGATTGAATATGGTGCATTGAGAATATTGTGAAATAATTACAAAGGCTTTTGACAATTATAGTACGAACCTAACAAATACACATTGTAAACCAATTGTACAATGTCATAGTACCAAATACTCCCTGAACTATCAAACGTACTAAAATAACCCCTATTATTTGTGGTCAACGTTAAAAATACTAAGAGCAACTCCAATGGAGGCACTAAATGAAGTATCAAACTAAAAAACTACCATTTTAATGTTCTAAAATTAAAAAACCCTCCTCAAATGGAGGCATTAAAGTGAGAATTGTTTTGATACTCAACTACCTCGAGGTGCAAAAATACTCCCTGGAAAATGAGGTATCAAAAATATAACCACCCAATTAACCTATCACTATTTGACACGTGGCATTTAAAAATATAATTATTCATATATTTAAAATTTGATAATCTATTTGATACTTGTGGTTGGAGTGAATTTTTTTTCAAGAAGTATCAAAGTATTATATCAAGCATCAAATGAATATTTAATGCTCCATTTTGATATCTCTCCATTGGAGTTGCTCTAACACTATCAGTTAAAATGTGCATTTACTTATTTGCCCCCAATTTTGGTCTTCTCCAATCTCCACTGTTTCTCTCTCCTCCCTCTACTTCATCTTCTCGCCATTTTCTTTAACATGGAATCTCTCACCCCTCTCATCGAACTCCGCTCTCTCTTCTTCTCCTTCTTCACTAACCTTGCTTTTAAATCGCTAGTATTGCTCATAAAATCATCGTCCCCATAGGTTAATAATCCTAAAAAAATGAAAAATGAGAAAGTCAAAATGACACAAATCATTCACTAACACCTTGTAAACGGATGGGTCATTTTGATATGTTTGGTAGTTGTTGGGTGCTAAATACCAACACGCAAGTGTACGTATCGCAAACAAATAGTAAAGTAGACTCGTGAGAGTCGGATGTCGATCCCACAGGGAATACGCAAATTATTTAATCCTAAGTACCAAATCCTAACAATTATGATTTTTATTCAGCCTACGCAGGGTTGTCAAATTAATTAACTAAATAAATTAAACTAATTAAAAAAAAAACAATTAAACACGAGAAAATATCAATATAAAACGGATCTAGGATTTTATCTTCCCCCTATGCGATAATTCTTCACCCAATTAATCTCCTATCATGCAAGTTACGATTCTCGATTATTAACCCAAGACACGAAATTACTCATAACCAGCTGTCGCTGCGTTATAAGCCTATTATTCATAAAAGAGTCACTATATGTCTATGCAAACCTAGTATAAATAAAGCATTAAATAACAAGTCTCGCAAACGGCTACCTAAGGTATTATCTGTATGTCTACGATAATACATGCAATTAACACACACATTCGGTGAAAAACTACTCGAAGGCTCTTCTATCCCTGTTCTAATTATTAAAACGATCTGTCAATCAATTCTAACAATAACTAATAGCAACATAAGTTAGCTACGCTCATGCACTAAATACGATCAAAATAGAAGAAATAATCGAAGAATTAAACTTGCATAAAAGTAGAAAAATAGGTTCGAATTACCACATAGGGTTCCAATAAAATCCTAGAATAAAAACTTAGCTACTCATGTTCTCTACGAAAAGCATAATAAAAATATGAAAAATCATAAAAGCTATAAATAAAAATCAAAGAGGAGAACTAGGATGAAGATTCGTCAAGTCTTCGTCTTCGTTCTTGTGCTCCTTGATCGCGTGTAGAAAGATGAAAACTAAAAACTAAAAAATAAAGATAAAAGGTAAAAGATAAAAGATGAATCTAATTGTGTGCCCTTGGCCTTTAAATAGGGTACAAAAATATAATAGGGCGGGTTTCCTTGTGTAATTAAAATTCCTTCACTGCGCCATCACGACCATCCGGACGGCCGTGCGAGAACATGCTTTAAAATCCGGACGGCCGTCCGGTCCTTGATTCTCCAGAATTCTGATTTTGTCAATTTTGGCCCATTTTTTCTCCGAATTTGCAGTTTTCACCCCAAAAGTTGCCAATTCTTCAATTTGCACCTAAAATACAAATAATAACCATATTAAGCACCAATTATCGTAAAAACACATCAAAAGCTCCAATTAAAAGGTACAATTAAGTGTATAAATATACACTTAACACACCCCCAAACTTGAACTTTTGCTTGTCCTCAAGTAAAATCAAATTACGAGCACAAAACAAAACCATACATCTCATTACATAGATCGATTGGTCAACTTCGCGTTTTCAGAACTTGCAATTATGATGATAATTCCTAGGTATTCGAAAGCTTAACATTCAACGGTACTTAATCACTCACCATTACCAACAATCACAAATCATACAATTGCTTCAAGTATCCAATATTTGCAAGTTAAAGATAGAAAGAATTTATACTTACATGCATATATTTGACTCCAAATACTCACCAAATTATTTTACTCAACTAATATTGAACAATAAGCTATTGGGATCATTGGGGCTTTGTGGCTTTCAATTGTTAGGCTCTTTGGTCCGAGGTAGGTAATATGGGAATGTGTGGCTAATTTTCTTGAATTGAGGTGATTACGCCAAAAATTGAAAGATAGGCGTTTGAAACAATGAATTCACCTCTAGGGACTTTAATAAACTCGATTCTCCAAAATTCACACGTCAACACTTTTGCCTTTGAGGCAATGACTCGAGTTTTCAACACAATTCAACAACTAGTCCTTATTTCTCCCTTATAATCTATTCTTCTTCTTCTTTTTTTTTTTTCTTTTTTTTTTTATAATCGAATCAAAGAACTTAGATATATATATATATATATATATATATATATGAAGATGCACATATATATATATATATATATCTATTATTATTATTATATTTTTTTTTTCGAAGAAGAAGAAAGATCTTATAAGAATTTTTCGACCGACCTCCAAGGGATAATTATTCAAAAATCTCCACTTGTCTACCTTCTACATATTGGCTAAAAGAAAGAACACCTTTTCTCCGAGGCTCAAATCAAGGTTCTAAGGATAATTTGACAAAAAAGGTAGGCTTGAAAGGCTCAAACGGTTCAAAGAAGGCCCAAATCATATCCCAATTCACTTACTACCAACACTTCGTATCATAAATGTCCTAAGGTGAGATTTAAAGCATGATTGAGCACAAATAAATTCCAAATTTAAAATTCAAAACATTCAACCAAAGCAATGCACAAAGCGTGATTCCTAGCAATAATTCACTTCTACGTTCCGTTGAATCGAAAGCTAAACAAATATCTACTCCTTATCAACATAAAACAAGTAATCTCATCATCAAACATTGACCATCTCCCATCATCATAGTTCATCGATGTATCGAAAAATCTTTTTTTTTTTTTTTTTTTTTTTTTTTTTTTTTTTTAAAAAAAAAAAAACGGAAATAATAAAACGGCAACGAAAACAAAAACTAAAACATGCAAAATAAAATAAAAATTAAAACACAAATAAGCACATAAACGAAAACAAGTAGTTAACCACCCCCAAACTTAAAATTCACATTGCCCTCAATGTGATTCGCCCGGAGTTTAAGGATAGAAAACACCTGTTTTTAAGCGTCGGTACCATCGTCGGGTTGCTCACCAACTCCACCGTGCGCATGAGCATCATCATCTTCATTATCCGAAAGCTCGGGTATCGGCTCAAGAATGTGTGAAAAATTCTATTTAAAGCTGCCCCTCTTTTTTTTTTTTTCGGACGGCCGTGCGAGATATAGGCTTAATATCCGCACGGCCGCGCCATTACTCGAAATCGGGCAGTAGCCTCTTGGAATCTCGGACGGCCATGCGAGATTTTGGCCTAAAATCCGCACGGCCGTGCCAAAAGCCGGTTTTGGGCAGTAGCCTCCCTGAAGTTTCACACGGCCGTGTGAGATTTCTCCCTCTTTCTTGCACGGCCGTGTCAATAATTGCATTTCGGTCCCTGCAAAATAAAAACTTCTTATTAGTGCCCCTGAAACTTCTTATATCTATTATTATTATTATATTTTTTTTTCAATAAAATAAAATAAAAGCAAAACTAAAAATTTAAAATAACAAATAACAAAAAAAAATGAAAGCTCGGGTTGCCTCCCGAGAAGCGCTAAGTTTACAGTCTTCAGCTGGACTTTGTTTGCTTCTTTGTTCAAGCTAACGTGACCGAAGTCACTTGGCAATTGAATTTCTCTCCCCGATGATGCTCGTTTGATTCTTTAGGTGGCCTCATCCTCCGTGCACGTTCATCACCGTTAGCACCCCAACTCTTTTGACTGTCTCTCGGCGGAGTTGAAATTGAGCTCGCACAATAAACTTGCTCCGTCCTACTTTCTTTTCCGCCACCATCTCCTGCACTCAAATATCCTTTCCCATGGTCTAAGATCAAAACGTCAAAATCTTCATGATTTGTAAAATCCACAAGATCAATAGCATAACAATCATTATCATCACATGGATTTTTATTAGCGCTAAAAACGTTAAATGTGACCGTTTGATCATGCACCGTCATTGTAAGATCACCACTAGCACAATCAATTAGAGTTTTCGACGTGGCTAAAAACGGTCTCCCTAAAATAAGAGGTATCTCCTTATCTTCATCTATATCAAGTATAACGAAATCAACAGGGAAGATAAATTTGTTCACTTTTACTAGCACATTCTCTAAAATACCTTTTGGGTAAACTAAAGACCTATCGGCTAATTGAAGAGTTATAGCCGTTGGTTCAATCTCACCTAACCCAAGATTTTTGTAAGTGGAGTAAGGCATAAGATTAATGCTAGCACCTAAATCAATGAGTGACTTAAATTTTTTACCTCCTATAGTACAAGGGATAGTGAACTTACCTGGATCGCCGAGTTTTTGTGGAAGGGGTCGTACAAGAATTTCACTGCATTGCTCCGTGAGTTGGATGATCTCGTTCCCTTGCAATTTATTCCTTTTTGTCACGAGCTCCTTGAGGAATTTCACCCACTTTGGCATCTTTTGAATGGCTTCGATAAACGGAATGTTGATGTGGATTTCCTTCAGCTTGTCCAAGAATCCTTGGTGCTCGGCATCGAGCTTCTTCTTTTGAAGCTTTTGAGGATATGGGACTTGAGGGACTCGTGAGATCACTGTGGGTGATGGTGGTTCTTTGCGAGTTGCTTCTTTTTCCTCAATCACATTCGGCTCCTCGATTACCGTGTTTTGCTTGTCCTTTCGTGGGGCTTCCTCTAATTGTCTCCCGTTCCTTAAACTTACAGCGTTGCATTGCTCGACGTTGTTCTTCCGAGGATCTTCCGTGTTTGATGGCAGTGCTCCCAATGGCCTCGCTGTTAGTTGGGTTGCAAGTTGACCCATTTGTGTTTCCAAATTTCTGATGGAGGCTTGGGTGGTTGTCATGAACTGTGCCAAGATATTTGCGAGATCTCCACCTTGAGGTTGGGCTTGAGGCGTATTTTGGAATCCGGGCGCTGGTCATGAATAATTAGGCGGTTGACCTTGAGGTGGTGCTTGCCTTGGTCCTTGCTGATTTCCTCCCCACCCAAAGTTAGGGTGATCCTTCCATCCGGGATTGTACGTGTTGGAGTACGGGTTCCTCTGTTGTCGGTTGGTGTCATGCACATAATTCAGAGACTCCGTTTCTTCTATGCGTTGGTCGGGAACTTGGACCGCATGGACTTGCTGAGTTTGCAAAGCCGCTACTTGCTTCGATAGCTTCTCCAATTGCACCGTGATTGCAGTGACTCCGTCTAACTCCAAAATTCCTCCCGTCTTGACTGCTCCGCTATTCGACCGGTCCGATGCTCGCATGTATTTATTTCTAGCGATTCGTTCTAGGAGCTCGTATGCTTCGTCGTAGGTCAAACTCATGAACATACTTCCAGCTGCAGAGTCGAGCACTGTCCTCGAGTTGTCTTGCAGTCCATCGTAAAATATTTGCAGTTGGCGCCACTCTTGTAGTCCGTGATTCGGGCACCTCCTTACTAACTGTTTGAACCGCTCCCACGTCTCGAATAATGCTTCACCGGCTTCTTGTATGAAGTTTTGAATTTCTCGCCGGATTCTCTCAGTTTTTGTTGGGGAGTTGTATGTGTTCATGAAAAGTTGAGCTAGCTGGGCCCACGACGAGATGGAGTGCGGTGCACGAGTTTGTAACCATTCCCGGGCTGCTCCTTGTAGGGAGTGCTTGAACAGGTGGAGTTGCAATGCTTCGGGTGTTACTTCGTTCATCTTGTGCGAGTCACACGTTTCGAGAAAGTTGACCAAGTGAAGATGTGGATCTTCATGAGCTAATCCGCTGAATAGACCATTGTTTTGGAGCATCGTGAGGAGTCCCGCTCGAATTTCGAAATTATTGGCTTCAATGGGGGGTTGCTGGATGCTTGATTGAAACCCATTGAGTGTCGGAACGGTGTACTCATGCAAGGCTCGTTGACGCGGTGGTGGATTAATTAGTTGGCGTTGGTTTTGCTCGTTGACGATTTCTCTCGCTACATTCGGTGGGTGCCTTTGGTCACCTTCCCCACGATTATTCTCGTCTTCCATCGTTGCGGGAGTGTTTTGAGCTAACCGTTGATTTCTCCTGGCTTGCCTAAACGTTCGCTCATTTTCGGGATCAAGAGGTAGCAAGCTCGTGTCGTGTCCTCTTCGCATAAAAAGTACCTAAAACAAAATAATAAAATAATTAAATAAAAAAATAAAAAAAATAAATGGCTCAAGTAAGAAAAATTGTTCAAATTTAATATTAGGATAAATAAATAATTTAGCCGTATTCCCCGGCAACGGCGCCAAAAACTTGTTGGGTGCTAAATACCAACACGCAAGTGTACGTATCGCAAACAAGTAGTAAAGTAGACTCGTGAGAGTCGGATGTCGATCCCACATGGAATACGCAAATTATTTAATCCTAAGTACCAAATCCTAACAATTATGATTTTTATTCAGCCTACGCAGGGTTGTCAAATTAATTAACTAAATAAATTAAACTAATTAAAAAAAAACAATTAAACACGAGAAAATATCAATATAAAACGGATCTAGGATTTTATCTTCCCCCTATGCGATAATTCTTCACCCAATTAATCTCCTATCATGCAAGTTACGATTCTCGATTATTAACCCAAGACACGAAATTACTCATAACCAGCTGTCGCTGCGTTATAAGCCTATTATTCATAAAAGAGTCACTATATGTCTATGCAAACCTAGTATAAATAAAGCATTAAATAACAAGTCTCGCAAACGGCTACCTAAGGTATTATCTGTATGTCTACGATAATACATGCAATTAACACACACATTCGGTGAAAAACTACTCGAAGGCTCTTCTATCCCTGTTCTAATTATTAAAACGATCTGTCAATCAATTCTAACAATAACTAATAGCAACATAAGTTAGCTACGCTCATGCACTAAATACGATCAAAATAGAAGAAATAATCGAAGAATTAAACTTGCATAAAAGTAGAAAAATAGGTTCGAATTACCACATAGGGTTCCAATAAAATCCTAGAATAAAAACTTAGCTACTCATGTTCTCTACGAAAAGCATAATAAAAATACGAAAAATCATAAAAGCTATAAATAAAAATCAAAGAGGAGAACTAGGATGAAGATTCGTCAAGTCTTCGTCTTCGTTCTTGTGCTCCTTGATCGCGTGTAGAAAGAGGAAAACTAAAAACTAAAAAATAAAGATAAAAGGTAAAAGATAAAAGATGAATCTAATTGTGTGCCCTTGGCCTTTAAATAGGGTACAAAAATATAATAGGGCGGGTTTCCTTGTGTAATTAAAATTCCTTCACTGCGCCATCACGACCATCCGGACGGCCGTGCGAGAACATGCTTTAAAATCCGGACGGCCGTCCGGTCCTTGATTCTCCAGAATTCTGATTTTGTCAATTTTGGCCCACTTTTTCTCCGAATTTGCAGTTTTCACCCCAAAAGTTGCCAATTCTTCAATTTGCACCTAAAATACAAATAATAACCATATTAAGCACCAATTATCGTAAAAACACATCAAAAGGTCCAATTAAAAGGTACAATTAAGTGTATAAATATACACTTAACAGTAGTCTATGGGGTATTTGGTACAACCCCTATAGTTTAGGGGTGCAAATTGTAATTTCTCCTACATTATATTATATTTATCTTTAGAATAAATATTAGTTTGATGAAAAATATGATTACACTAGTAAAAAAATGGCGTTTTATTACAAGTAAACATAAAATAAAAATGAGCAAACACCACTGAAGTAAAAATGAATATTAATTACAAATACTAAAAAAATGTTTTATTATAAAATTGAAAATAATAAAGTTTGTAAAATAATGAAAGATGGAGACTTTTCTTAAAAAAAATAAAAAAAAAATGGAATATTTTTATAACATGTAAGCTAATGGGGGAAATGGAGATTTCAATAGTAGAGGGAAGGTAAATGAAGGCTTTTGTTTAGTAATGGGGTTAAGTGAAATTAAACCTTTATTTAATTATCAATTATTAGTTACTCAATCTGTTCCACAATTATCTGTTACTTTCGTTCCATACTATCCGTCACTTCAAAATTTCCAACACAGCATGCATTAATTACTTAATTTCCAGTTTATTCCCTTATTAATGCAAATTTAAGTTTCTTCATTTTATTTTATTTTCCAGTCGATCGAAAAAATATCGTATGGTGGAACCGATGGAACTTTATGCGATTCCTGGATGCGGTGGTGATTATTTGTCTATGTATTTTACCGCAAGCTTGACTATGATGCGAGTGATGAAATATATAATTTTCGAAGCACATATGTACGACGGAACCAAAGGAACTATAATACGATCTGTTCGTATTGTTGAATTGTCGATGAAGCAGTAGTATCAACTTCAAATTAAAAATGGGTTGCTCTGTAATTCTTTTCTTAAGCTTGTTGCATATTTCGTGATTTTATCCGATCTTTCATTGTTGCATATTTATGGTTTAATTTCTTTTGTTGCGACTATTTTGAAATGCAACTGAAACCGTAACCGAAAATCGAAAAACTCTGGAGTAAAACCTGAAACCCGAAAATCGATCTGAGTAGGGTGAGTAGGGATAGTCACCCCCCCCTTAATTGCAAAATAAATGAAAGTTTCCACATTTTGGTTTTGGAAAAAAATGTATCCGGATATAAATTAATTTAACAATTCTTTCGACGTGTAACCAACATAAAATGAAAATTCGTTTCAACTTTCACATCTAGCATTAATGTTTTATTTTTCATATATATATATATATATATATATATATATATATATATATATATATATATTGTTAATTAAATAAATATATTCGACTTAATTATATTATTAACGGAAAATAAGATTTCATGCAAGAAATAATGAAACACAAGAGGTACCAAGAGGTACTGTTACCAACTTCAAATGCAAGAAATAATGAAACACAAGAGGTACCAAGAGGTACTGTTACCAACTTCAATTGATTAATCCTCGTTAGAAAATGATACAAACTTCAAAAAAAATTCAAACATATAATCCTTAATTTTTGTTTAACTGTAACTTCTGTAATAGATATTACGATATAAACATAAAAGTTAAACTACAACGAAATTAATTAAATTCCGTATACTCAAAAGCTACTACTGTGAAAACCATTTGTAATTTGTTCAGAGTTTAGAAGAAGCTAGCTTTGTGTCTCTTCGAAAAAAAATTGACCGCCATCTTGATCAGGTGGTCCGTTGTCCGGTGGGTTTTCAACTGCAGGCGGCGTTTTCACAGCTGGCGGTGTTTTCACACCACCACCACCACAAGATTTCGCGCAATAGCAGCGGCCCATCCTACAAACGCCGTACTGAAAATCTTCATGCATGCAAACTATATTGCAATTCCTTTGAGTTGCTCGAATACATTTCCCTCCAAATTCGCGGCTTCTCGATTTGCACGTTCTTATTACCGCCCCAATCTCTTCTGTTTGGTTAATTACAACGAATTGATTAAAATGCATAACAATAATGTAAAACAAATTGACATATTTATATGAGAGAGAGAGAGAGAGAGAGAGAGAGAGAGAGAGAGAGAGAGAGAGAGAGAGAGAGAGAGAGAGAGAGAGAGAGAGAGAGGGAGAGAGAGAGAGAGAGAGAGAGAGAGAGAGAGAGAGAGAGAGAGAGAGAGAGAGAGAGAGAGAGAGAGAGAGAGAGAGAGAGAGAGAGAGAGAGAGAGAGAGACTTACGAGTAGAGAGGACAATGAAGAAGACAACTAACAACAACTTCTTGTCCATGTTTTTCTTTTTTCTGTTTGAGTTTTTGTGAATGATTTTGAACACAAATAACACATTCCTTTTATAGGGGAGCACCTATGTTAGAGTGATATCATTGAGCAAAAGTCAACCAACAATAGTGTAGCACGTGTTAATTATATATATAGATATATATGCATTTAGTAAACACTAAAGAGTAGTCTAACCCTTCTCAATCTAAATTAAATGATTTTTTATCTGAAAAAATCTGGGGTTTTCCATCTCTTTAATGCTTGTTATGGGGGTTTGAATGTGCGGGTTCTAAATTAAACCCGCCCGTTCGAGTATCGGGTCTTGATTCAAGTAACACGTATTTAAAATAGGCGGATTTAGAAAATGCGGGTTTAGAATCAAAACCAATTACATACAATGCGCATGCCAGATCGAAACACATTAGTACTTTAATTCATTTCAAAGATCTCAATCTGAGATCTTATTTCAGTTCGATACATCCGATCCGGCCACCTACTTATAAACTCACATTTGGCTTTCACCTCGGTAGCTAGGTTTATTATTATACATTTTCTCCACGAAACGATTGGACTTGTTACATAGTACTACCCGGCCCTTTGACCACGCTATTCGTACATGGAGTTGGGGCATGCATGTTGGATTCTATATACGGATAGATAGATCGATCGTCTTGAGATCTTACTATTGTATAGACAACAAGCACCATAAGCCCTTTTTTTTTGTTAAGTGTAGCTATAGAGTGGCACCAAAAATCGGTCAAAATGAGTTTTTTCGTCTTCTTATAATCCAAAAAAATGTTTGGGCTTTTAAACAAAAATGAGTTTATGCATAGTTTTGTTTATGTTAATTGTCAAGCATACTTTCGAATGGAGAAGATTTTTGTTTTATTTGTATATATTTTACAAGGATTTTTATTATATTACGATCTTATTATTATAAAGTTTTATTATGTGATTAGGATATATAAGTGGGATATAATCCTGTTTATATATATATTTCAAGTATTTCAAAGTACTATCTAGAAATAGATTACACTAAATTTGAACAACCAATTTATTTCCAATTTATCACCGATTAATTACCACTGCTCCGATTAACTGTGAGGCGGTGCGTAACCGCCCGACATGATTCCCCCTTTTTACAACTTTGGTATTTAGTGACAACTTTTGATAATGTCACAATTATAATATCACTAATTCCATTTTTTTCTTATAGTGTGATTGCGTTGTATTGAGGTGTACATAGAGAAGTATACAATGTAATTGTTTCCGTGGCATTCTAGACTTGGTTCTCCATTTACATGAATGTAAATGTGGAATTAATGTCATTGTCAACGCATAAATTCTGAATAAAAACTTCTCCCCAAATTTATGCAATACCATATTGTATAAGCATTTTTGGACATGAAATTCCAAATAAAAAACGAAATCCCAATATACTGTTGGGATCGGAAGAGCAGAGGGGAACATGGTTCGTCGGAACCAGGATAGCGAAACCGGAACTGAGGCTATACCACGACAACATTTTCTAGCAGCCAATGTCTTAGAAATGCGAAAATCGACTGGAATGGTAAAAGAAACTTCAATCGGAAAGGTGAAAGACTATGCTTTAGCGACCCATAGCGGCGATTTATCGATCAGAACGGGTGATAAATCGGTTGGAATGAGGAATAAATCATCCAAAAACTATTCTTAGTTACATAATAATAAAAAAATTAATCGCAAATTTACTTATTGTGTTACATATACTCTGTCCATTTGCCAAGGAAAATCGAAGTGCTAAATTTGTATAAAAGATGTAACATACAACGAGAGAATTACATTGAGAATTTTGATATACTAATGAAAAATTATATAGTGCTATTTTATTGAGCTATAACAACATTTTATTTTCATTGTCGCATTAAAATTTTAATAGCAATATTAGAATTGGTTTTTGATATTTCTAGTACTTAAATAAAGAATACTTCCCTGTTGGGCAAAATATATCGTCTTAGGAAGATTTATCGAAACTCATTAGAACATCTCTTGTCGTTAATTACTTTCTAGAATTATGTACTTAGAATCTAGAATTATGTACTTAGAACTTTTATGAAATGATATAAAGAGCCACTGAAAACCATATGGTTAAATCAATCACCATCATCAATTAGAACTTAGAAGTAAAGTAATATAAATACGAGTAGATAGATTGACCATGATAGAATTTAAAGAGAACAATATATGGAGTACATGGTATACAATAGTAAGTATTAGAATTTGTTATGATACTTTCCTATTTAAATTCAACATGTTCATTGTGGCCATAAAATTCTCGTGATATTGCATTTTGTTTATAATAGTGATCTCCCCACAACGATGCAATCTCCTTGAAATATATTTTAAAAAATACAAAAAATAAATAAAAAAATATAACCCCTTATTATTATGGGCATATTACAACTAGGCTCATCAAATGATTGATACTTATTTATAAAGAGTTAATTGTATTTATTACCCCTGTGAAATTCGAAACTGCACGATTCCCCTTTGTCATAAAAAAATAAAGAATACCCCCTATCCTTATTAGTCAAAGGCGAAAACCCCCTTGGAGTTGATCGTGCGGCTCACTCGCCGCGTTTGCGATTGTTTCTTCCCTTTTGCTTATGAAAGGACAAAACTGCCCCGTGGTTATTTGCAATAAAAAAATCCAGCCCTTAAACATATAATTTTTAAAGGTAAGGAACTAAATT
Source organism: Erythranthe guttata (assembly GCF_000504015.1). The sequence continues at coordinate 221,477 of NW_012193284.1, read as the reverse complement.
GAACTTTTAAAACAAATACAGGGGTTAAATTGCAATTTTTTAGAACTTAATTAAAATCCTAAACACCCAATTTCTTTCCTGTCTTCTCTTCTTCCTCTCCAAATTTTCTGGACCGGAAGAATTGCAAGGATTAGCATAGGAAGGTCGAAGAGAGAGAGGGGTTGAGTAATGTTTGTGTTTGTTGGCGGTTGAATTGGGGTGGTTGTGGGCGGCGGATTCTCAGAAGACGGTGTTGCGGCGTTGGAAGTGTCGGGTGGAAGGACATGTATCGGAGGTGAGGAAAAAATCCCGCTTCGTTGAAAGTGAACGAAGTGCGGGCAATAGTGGCGGAGCAAGAGCGGCTGAGGGGCATAAATGATGGATAAAGAACCGTAGAATTTGGGTGGGGTGGGGGCGGGGGCGGGAGCTGCGGGGAAAAGACGACTATTTGCAGGGAAGGTGTATTTTATTTATTTAAAATGGAAATAAAAATTAAGATTTTATTAAATATAATGAAAAAAATTACAACGTGTAATATAACAAACTTATTCAGGGTATTTTGGCCTTTTCACAACTTGTCAATAGAAATAAAGTAAATGGGTCGAATGTACATTCTAAAAGTAAGTATAGGGGGGTATTTGCTAATTTTTTTATGACAGGGGGCAATCGTGCAATTGCGAATTTCACAGGGGTGGTAAATGCAATTTACTCTATTTATAAAGGGGTTCAGACAAAAAACTCCTTTACAGAAAAGTCGACACATTGTCTAGAGGTTGGTAAAAGATTACAATATCCCCTCACATTTACTATGCTCCAATTTCATCATTTAATTTAATTTAACCTCAATTTAACCCTAAATTTCACAAATTATTCAGTTTTGACCCAAAACGCAATTTTGAGTACAATTCGTCCGTCTCCGCCAGTCACCGGCGTTGAATTTTTTTTTTTTTTTTTTCCTTCTTCTTCGTGGTTTTTCCGCCGATTTCCGACGTTGGCTATTTAGATATGTATATATTTTTTTTTTTTAATTTTTAACGTAATAAAAAGCCAGAAGAATTTGTATTGATGTGGTTGACAATAATATTACTGTCATCCACAGTTATTACTGTAACAACAGTAATATTACCGTTAGTCACAGTAATATTATTGTGTTTACACGAATATTACAATAGTAGAGAGTAATATTATTACGTTACTTCTTCAACAACTCAAACAAAAATAAACCCAAAAAATAATAATATTGATGTAGTTGATAGTAATATTATTGTGTTTACAGTTATTTTACCGTTTACGGAAGTAATATCATTACGTTGACTTGTCAATAAATCAAACAAAAAAAAAGCCAAAAAAATAAAGGGTGGTTACAAATAAGCCCATCAATTGGTACTTATTCATAAAGAGATCCAGACAATAAACTCCTTTACAAATAAGTTCAGACATGATCCAGATTTTTGTAAAAGACTAAAATAGCCCCTCATACTTTAATATGCTCCAATTTCATCCTTAATTTAATTTAACCTCAATTTGACCCCAAATTTCACAAATTATTCAATTTTGACCCAAAACACATTTTTTTGGACAAATTCCCCCGTCACCGCTGTTGATCGCCGATTTCCGACGTTGGCCGGCATTGAATTTTTCGAATTATTATTCTTTTTTTTTTCTTCTGTAACATTTTTTTTCGTTTAAACAACAATATTGTTGTGATTGACAGTAATATTAACTATATTCCTGTTAAACACAGTAAAATTAACTAAACTACAGTTTAACACAGTAATATTGTTATATTAATCTCTAGCACAGTAATATTGACACAATAAAACTCATTATTATTATGTAATAGAGTAATATTACTATGTTGACCTTTCAACAAATGTAAACATAATAAAAACCCAAAAAGATTTAATATTACTGTGAGTGACATTAATATTACTATAACAACAACAATATTACCGTCAACCACAATAATATTATAATAATAGACAGTAATATTATTAAGTTACTCCGCGAATAACTCAAACAAACAAAAAAATCCAAACAAAATAATAATATTGATGTGGTTGACAGCAATATTACTATTACAACAGTAATATTACCGTCAACCACAATAACATTATTGTGTTTACAGTAATATTACAATAATAGACAGTAATATTATTACCTTACTCCGTGAATAACTCAAACAAAACAAAAAACCAAAAAAATAACAATATTGATATTGTTGACAGTAATATTATTGTGTTTACAGTTATTTTATTGTCAACGACAGTAGTATAATTACGTTGACTTGTCAACAAATCAAGCAAAATAAAAAAAGTAACAAAAAATAAAAAATAATAATACTATGTTAATTTACTGTCAACGTCAGAATAATTACGTAAATGTACTCGTTAATTTAGTGTCAGTGACAGCACAATTACGGTCAACGTTTAGCGGCGGACGTAAAAAAAAAAAAAAAAAACAAAAAAAAAAACACTAAAAAAAGTCAACGCCTGAGACCGGCGGTTAACGCCGGAATCTGGCAGCGAAAAAAAAATATATCGAAAAATCAACGCCGGAATCCGGCAGCAAATTTAAAAAAAAAAAATTTGAAATAAAAAGGTCAAAATTGGATTTTTGTGGACAAAATTGTTTAAATTGGGGTTACAATTAAAAATTGGGTATAAAGGGTTGGGGGTAATATTGTCATATACATGAATGTTTACTTTATTTATAATAAATATTAAAGGGATGAGCTTATTCGTGAATGAGATGTAGCCCCTAAACCTAGAATAATGAAGATGTTTGGTTAGGGACTTATGCGCAAAAAACCCGCAAAATAATAATATTGTCGCTGACTCTAATCGTACTGTCAACGACAGTACAATTAGATGAATGTGCTATCAACGACAGTACAATTACGCTAATGTACTGTCAGTGACAATATAGATATTGTTAATGAGTACAATTACGGTCAACATGTAGCGGCGGGGTAAAAACACGGATACAAAATTTAGGAAAACAAAATCACTAAAAAGAGTAACGTCGGAAACCGGCGGCGGAAAAAGTAGATTAAAAAAAATAAGAAAAATAAAATCGAAAAAATCAACGCTGAAAAATGGCGGCGGAAAAAGCATACCAGAAAAAAAAATTATAAAATAAAATCGAAAAAGTCAACGCTGGAGACCGGCGGCAAAAAAAATAATTTCGATTTTTTAAAAAAAAAAGCCAAAATTGAATTTTTGTTGTCAAAATTGATTAAATTTTGGTTACAATTAAGAATTGAGTATAAGGACTTGAGGGTAATTTTGTCATATACATTTATTTATAACATATTAAATGAATGAACTTATTGGCGAAAGAAATATAATCCCTGAACCTACAATAATAAAGATAGATGATTAGAGACTTATGCACAAAAACCATATACAGAGGAAATATGTTAAAACCCCTGATATATGCTATATGTGATTAGAAGCAAGTCATTCCTTTAATTCCCTCATTTTGAGATAAAATCCATAGTTAATATAAGTCCAATTAAAAGTAATACAATTTTTATATAATACCCTTTTCATTTTGTTTAATCATAACCGACCCCTATCCATTATTTCTCACTATCTTTCGATTTATCTACATTGTATATCATCTCTCTCCAACCAAAAAACATCAACCACTGTTTGCCGCCGTCACCACAAATCAACTCCATCGTTGTATCTGCGAACCCCTTCCGATGCTTCTTCTCTGATACGGACCAAATTGTCCTCATGGAGTTTCCTAATCAATTATTGGGCCGTTGATTGAGTTTTCACTTGTATTTGGCCCAAAGCCATCTCAGGTCCAAGAAGAGGAGTTAGGGCAAGTTTGCTTATCTCTTGCCCATCAAGTATCCTCACTTATAAATAGGGAGTTACTTTCAACTTATCACTTCTATGCTCTCTCTTACATATCACAATCGATTATCTCTGAATAAAGACTGACTTGATCGTCGGAGCTTCTACGCCGGGAAACCCCTCCTGGCGTTGCAGGTACCCCTCCGGCGGAATCCCGACAAGCTATCATCCAAAATATCTTCCAAGGATCACACGTCATCATCTCGACCATTTTGGAGCAAATCATTCTCCTTCCAAATTTCAATGAAAGACCATTCGCATATAAATTTGGCTTGTTTGGTTTTTGAAATTGTTGATTGTGACATTTCTCATTTCTAGGATGTAGATGAAACTCATTGTTTGTTTCTGTAATTGATTTTGTGCCCGATGTATGTGTTGTCATGGTCGTATTCGGAGAGATGATTTTTTGGAAGGACATTAAGAAGCATCAATGCTATTTTGTGGTAGTTTTATTATTTCTTTAGTTGTTATTGTAGTGGATTACGTTAAGTTTAGTGGGTTACAACATAGTAAAATTCAATAAGATTTGAGTGTATTTTTAAGTTTTTTGCCTTAAAAAGGTTAAAAGGAAATTTTTTGAGTGGATTGAGCTATTGGATATATTAATATTAAGGGTAAATTCCACTTTCCCATAAAGTACTTTGTCTCGATATCACTTTATCTCCTTCTACTCTCAATTGCATCGATTTGCCCCTTGTACTCAGGGTTGATACCACTTTACCCCCTTCTATCCTCCTCCGGACGGTTTTATAAAGATCAACTTTGATGCGGCGGTTCCTCAAGGAGAGAGCTTTTACTCAGTTTCAATGGTTGCGCGCGATAGAGAAGGGAAGTGTCGTTGGTGGGCGGTTCATCGATATCCAGGACATCCTAGAGCGGTTGATTGTGAGGCGCATGCAGCCCTTGAAGCCATCAACATTGCCAAAACTCAAGGGTGGACCTCGATCATATTGGAGGGCGATTGTCTACAGGTTATTCAAGCGTTAAACTCCGGCGATCCTCTTTTGTCGTCGTTTGGTGCTTTCCTAGAAGAAGTTTTATCGATTGCTAAGAGTTTTGCTCGTTGTAATTTTTATTTTATCAAGCGAAGTGGGAACCAATTGGCACATAACATTGCCACTAAACTTGGTTCGGTTTGTAGAGAAGGTTTTTCCCTTCCGCATAGTCTGGCTTTTGCCTAAATAAAAGCTCTATGTTTTCTTCAAAAAAAAAGTTTTGTTAGATTTTCTTTTCTCGTTTATGTTTTTCGGTCAAAGTACGTTGTATTGTTTGAAAATGATTTGCTTATCGGCATTTATTAAAGTTGATTATAAAAGTTCCCTATTGGATTGCAGTAATTTCGCAGTGGATTACGTTATTTTTATAGTAAATTACATTAATTTCATAGTGGATTTCAATAAATTTTTAGTGGGTTTAGATGACATGTGTAATGGATTCTAATTTTTGTAAACCTATTAAAAACAATCAAAAAAAAAGACAAAAAAGGAAGGAGAAAGAAAACCTTTCTTTTAAAAAGAATTTGAAATACAATAAAAAAAAATTGAGAAATATGTAATTAATGCATTATTGAAATTCTAATATAACATATAATATGGAATTAATTTGAAACATATGGAGTACAAATTTTCTGAAAAGTAAAAGTAAAGCTATATGTGGGTTTTACGCATTGTAACAAAATCCGCACAAGTTATATATACCATTGGGTTTTATTCTACTACATTAATACACAGTTTATCCTCATTCACATATATATGTGTGATTATGTTTAAATCGAGTATGGAAGAAAAAATAATGCATTTCATCGTATGTAGTATTTACAAGACTCTAATTGCAAAGATTGAGCAACAAATTTTCTCAATTATTAAAATAGATATGAATATAATTATAACATATAATTTTCAGGGGGTTATATATGCATTTATCTATATTTACTGTCAGAAATTGTTTTTCAACACAAGTCTCAAAATCTTCAAAAAATTCCAAATCCTAACTCGTTAAATTTTTTAAATGCAAAAACAAATGTATATGTTGAAGTTATTATGATAATATTCCTAACAATTCAACAATTTTCGATATGGACGAACACAATTTTGAATACAATCTAGTTAAAATTGTCGTTTTTAAATTCTTCGGTTTTGTTTCATGTTTTCCTTAACACAAGGTTGTTTTATGTTATTTACCTTTATTTCAAATTTCTCGAATTTTTCTTGTTTTAAAAATTAACAAAGGATGTAGCCCTTTATATACATGAGTGATCGCCAAAATAGTCATTTGAAAAAGATTTCGTACGAGTGCGGGTTCGGGTGGAAGGACCGAAAAATGTCTTGAAGGATTGTCGATTATTTCCATGCAAGACCAATCTTTGGCTATCAATGTAATATCGACTTTGACAATCTAACATCATTTTGGTCATAATTAAGAACTTAATATTTTTTTATTTTTTTTTTAGAAAAAATGGATTCTAAACCTTAAAGGTTTTTTTTTTTTTAAATACCATTTTTTGTGATTTCTCTATTTCTCTATATTAAATTAGTATTCTCAAT
>NW_012193284.1:101026-209291 GCF_000504015.1 Erythranthe guttata | reverse complement strand
GATATATTTATTTAATTAACAATATATATATATATATATATATATTGTTAATTAAATAAATATATTCAACATAATGCCAGAAAAATACAAGTTCTAAATGAATAAATTATTTTTGCATAAATCTCCCTTATATATGTTGTACAATACATGCACCCAATCCCGGCCCCTTCGGTAACCAGAAAAAAAAATACAAAAGATTTTTTTGTTTTCGGCATGAGATAATAGATATTCTCCGTAGTTCGTCAAATAAGATTTCATACAAGAAATAACGAAACACAGGAGGTTTACATGATATAATGGGCAAATTATGTTGTTCCCGATATATAAAACGGGTAGTGATTTAGTAAATTGATCAAATAAATTAGTCGAAATACGAAAAGATTAGCCGAGGCGAGAAAACTCTTTCCTTAAGACAATATTGCCCCGCTACGGTGCTTACGGTTATTTGGCAAGTGTCTCCCAAGATACAACGGCTAACTCGGCATATGAGCAGTCAAAATCCCGAGTACAACGAACGTTACTTTGTGTCTCAAACTCTCGAATCGAATACGGAAGAAAATATTCTACGAAGAATATTTCAGGGCTAAAGAAGGAAGAATTCCATAGAACAAAATTATAGAATTGAATTGATTTTTTATGTTGTTATAATCAAACTTGTGGAGTTTCTATTTATAAGTTTCCAATGGTTGTGATTAATGAACACAACCCTTAGGAAATTAAACAAGTGAAGAGGTGTGGCCACACCTCTTCATTGTCACAACTATTTGATCAAATAGGTGCCTAAATTTTTTTTTTATTTTCATTCAAAAATAATTTTATTTTATTAAATAAAATTCCAACAATCCCGCACATGAGCGAAAAACGATGGATTCTATCGAGAGTTCAAGTGGAAACTATTGCAATGGGGATAGGTAGCTTTTGGCTTTGAACCTTCCTTAGCGGTATAGCATCGGATTTACTTGGCTAGTTAGTGAACACGATGTCTTGAACTGCCAGCCGTTTGTGTAAACCAAGACAATGATAACCACACAATAGTTTTCCCACATTTCATCAGTTCTCATGGTTGCGTCCATTTTGGCCCTGGAGCACATCTTGGATTCATAAGTGTTTATCATTTTGAAGCGGCCCACGCTTCTACACTTAGATAGGTGATGTCCTATTAAAGGTATCCTGCCAATACATCACCTTTTGTCAAGGTTTTGGAATCATTAAAAGCTTTCGCTTATCCTTTACCCTCTCTGCATGCAGCACTAATGTCTATCACGGGAATGAGTTGGAAATATATAATTTCATAGGAATATATACTCCTTAGTGCATCACTGAATTTTCCATAACTTAGTTGTCCCTTTTGAACCAGTTCTTGGGATCTCCAGTCATCATGGTTGGGTGTCCACTATAGAAATTCTTAATTTGTGGGTTTTGATCTCACTCCCCTAGACAGGCAATATGTTTGATCTCTTTAGTTGACTTTTAGTCGCGGATCCGCTATTAACCATTGATTTTCATAATCAATGTTATATTATTTCTTTTGAGATCAATTGCCTAATGGTCTTATGTGTACGAGTGTGTCGATACTTGCCATTGTACATGTCGTTTGTGCCTTAACGTAACCGATTGGTTATCACAATTTATTCATAATTGTAGACACCGACTTAGTCCAACACGGAACATCCTCCAATAATTTTATGAAGTTTATTCAACTTCTTTTCTAACCTTATCTCAAGTTATATATTCGAATTCGACCATGAATCGAGCTATTCAATTTTGTTTGAGGATTTCCAAAATACATAATCTTAGTGGACTCATATATCCAATGTACTTTCCTAATACTATTGGATATTTTCTTTAATGTAATCCATTTAAAGGCGATACTTAGATTACCTAAGAACCCTTATAATATCATTGAATGATTATTTATTTTGGAATTACATATTTACTAGTTTGCAATTCATTATGCTGCCAAACTATCCAAAAATATTTGTAATTGAACCATTGTTTATCATTATTTTTTGCAAGGTAAAGACTTGGTCTTTAGATAACTAGATCAATTTTCTAGTAATGTATCAACATGAGACTTTCAATAAGACTATCTTTGTCTTAGTGACTTTAATCTATAAGATTACATCGTCTAGACCCTCGTCTTTTGACATCAAACATAATTTTATTTTTATTTTCAATATTTTCTCAACGTTCAAAATAATATAATGATCATTATCTCATGATTATAATGTCGTTTATAGACATATACTTCCATGTGCTTTTAATATAAGCACATTGGTCACACTCGTTATTACGAGAATTATTTGATAACACAATTTTATCAAATATTACTTTAGAAGGACTTAACGGATTCCAATATCTTGTTATAAATAATCAAGATTTTTCCATAGTTGTTTAGCTTTATAGGACCACCATTTTAATTCTTCTTTTGAATAGTCCATTTAAACATTAATGGTTTACTACTTGGAAGAAGACTAACTAACTTCTACATACAATTCTTCCGATGCAGACAATATTTCATTACTTGTCTTTTGTTCATTTTATAACTCATAAGTTATAAAATCAAATCAAAATCAAACGTATTGATTTTCTTTGCCATCTTGTTGTATCTTGGTTGTTCATCACTTTGATGATTTACCACTCACACATATTTTAACTTGGTTGTTCATCACTTTGATGATTTACCACTCACACATTTATAAGTCATTTTATTAAGAACTTGTTTATTTTCTTATTTTACACGTAACCACAATATAATCAATTTGCATCAAGAGTGACTATCTCGTGCACAATCATTATAAATATATTCAATATTTATTCACTTGACTATACTAGGCCTTATACTAACTTAAGTATTTTTTACCTTGGCCTAAATACCCCCACATTTCTAAATATTAATGTGGTTACGGCCTAACGACCCTCACATTTCTAAATATTTATGTGGTTTGCTCGGAATATTTAATTTATGTGGTTAGGGCTTAAATACCCCCACATTTCTAAATATTAATGTGGTTAGCTTGGGATATACAATTTCCCCCACAAATTCTAGAGTATGTATTCTAGAATTTATCAATACAATATCCATAAACCTTTTCCAATAGTTTCAATACTTTTTTTTTTTTTTATTTCATTTGTCAAAGTTGACATTTTCCAACTTTCATTCACATAGCATTTAAATGCTTTGAAATCCTTGTTTTTATTTTATTAATAAGGATACACAATGTAACAAAATACATTTCTTCTTTAGTTAGAGAAATATATTGGATAACCAATATATTTAATTACAAAGTATTGTATTTCTTTCTCTCAAGAAAGCACAAAAAGAGAAATCTTCTCAAGATACTTAAATCTTGTCAACAAATAAGATTTCTTCATTTTCCTCAAAAGAGAAAACTCGTCAAGATACTTAAATCTTGTTAATAAACAAGAGAATATTAATATCTCCAAATAGTGGTTGATCTCCACTATTCAATATTAAAGTTAGAATATACAAATTCTAATCTTAATCGTTCATAATTTAGGATTGTATGTCCTAAACACGCAGTTCAAAATTCAGCCAAATCCAACGATTTAATTCTACAAAACGAGATCTTATGTAAATTGCTCGAATTTTCTTTCAGCAAAACATCTATTGTTGTTTATAACTATTTCGGATATTTGAAAATCAAAATCCGATCTCATCCATTCACATTGTAGATCATTATCTTGCAAATGTGATATCAAATCAAATCGAACCCAACGACTCCATCTTCTTTTATGTTCTTGAGACAAGAACTACTCATTTGCTCTCATGAATTGAGCTTCTTTTTCTTTCAAATTCATTTCAATCATGCTTTTAATTGCACTGTAGTATGATTCATATATAAAACATATGTACATCAATATTATAATAACATATTATATGACATGTGACCACGACTTTCATATTAGTTGATCATAGAAAGAAACAATACTAGTTGATCATAGACGTAAACAATAGGTCAAGCATACTTTATCAACATTTACATAGTATACACACATGAGTACATAATAACATCATGCTTGGATATTATTTCATGGCATAAATTAATTCATGTCCAACATAGTTGATTTAAATAAATATATAACACGTAATCAATATGTGTCCAAGCAATTACAAAATTCTAAGGAATTGATATGGCTTACGGAAATAATAATATGTATACTAATATTCCTCTTACTAAGTAACTCATACTTAATATAGACAAGTCTAATCGTTCATAGAAAATATTAAAAACGTTAATAAGATCACGTACTCACGAATTTCATATAATATATTCGAAAATCAATCAATTGGACGGTTCCACATCAAATGAAAATTGGGAGAAACTTAATCCCGTATCAAAACTATATGCAATTTATGAAAATAAATATTGCATTTTCATGAGAAATGTCATGCGGTTTATGATAAACATATTCAAATAATTAACACATACGCTATCACTTTATTGTATTTAGGATAAAAATATTTCTATCATTAATGTACATACACAAACATAATGAATATTCATTAAGCATATATATTGTATATGGTTTACCATGCTTCCACATATGAAAATTAAACTATCATGCAATAATCCACCATTATAACATATAGAATTATCAATATATTTCACAAATAGATATCTTATAATTAAAAAGCGTACCCGATAAATTATATGTTCGTCAATTCAAAATTTTGTGGGTATCACCAAACCGTGTCAATATTATGGCAGTGCTGAATGATTTATTCATATCTCTTACGTCTGAAGTCCGATTTTGTTGATTCAATATGATCCGAATAGCCAACAAAATTATCTACAACTTTTATGTTTCACGTTTTCTGAGATTCGGACTGGATCATGATTAAAATAAGCCTCGAAGTCGGAATAGGTGTGCTGTAAATTTGCACCTACAATGGAACCACAAAAAAAAAAAAAAAAATTATTAAATAGTATTCATGAATCAAAATAATATAAAACCTCATTATTATTCTTCAAGTCAGTCTTCTTTCACCAAAATTTTGTGCATTGGACATTGGTGAGGCGTTAATATGCGACAAGTTGCATTGGTCACGAACGGTTGTATTTTTCATGAAAAGGTGCATCGGCAGTTCTGCCATAGATACACCTTCGTAGCGATAGATACACCTTCGTGCGAAAAGAGCGTAGCGATAGATACATCTCTCTCTCTAGAAATCAGTCTGCAAAATCAGTCGGTGCCGCCGTCATTGCCCATGTCCTTCCAGCCGCCGTCGTTGCCCAAGACCACGCCCCCTGCAGTCGCCGGCCGTCATCTTCGTTTCCAATCGCTACCACTGCGTTCAGCTAGACGCCGTCCACCATCTATGAAGCCCAGCCCCCTCAAAACTCTAGGTATAAATTTACCTATTTATGAGGTAAATAGCAGGCACCTATATATGCAATTTTAATGCCCCAACTTCCGCAACACTCTTTTGTCTATAAATCCGACATTTTGTATGATAATGTAAGATTTGACTAATTTTTAATTTAGCTTTCATATTTCAGGAGGTGAAATAATTTGTATTAGGTTGTCTTGTCTAATATGAGAATCATATGCGATGATTATTCGGTAAAATCCTTTCAAATGATGGGTATTTGGTAGAGTTTTATTTGGTTCCCTCAATGTTAGATAATTATTTTTCTTAATATCCTTTCTAGCGAGGATATTAGATGATTTATGTTTATGTTAACTTATATGCCCATTGATTCTCCTTTTGCTACCAGGTGTTTATCTAATGAAGATTCATTAATCCGTGTTTGAAGTTGTACTGTAGCTCGGTCCTATCAACGGTGCACTCTCCGTTACAGCATTCGAGGACCCTCCAATTCTCAAAAACGGGAACCAGACAATCTTTAAACGGTTCAGTATCGCCGAGCAATAATTAATGAGTGTTGGGCTCGTTTCCATCTCGGAGCGAGAAAATGTCGGGGTTCCTCGAAATAACGTAGTCCTCGAAGTTATCGGGCAGACCCAATTCTCTCCAGACCTTGAAAATGGCACGAAGGGGCAGCTTTTTGGTGAGGGACATCGATAGGAACTTGACCAATCGGGTTACTGCGAGGGGCGTGGATTTGTTTAAGGCGTCGGATTCTTGGCGGACGATTAGGCGAGCGGCGGGTGTGAGTGTGCAGTAGGGTTGATACTCTATCTGTCGGTAGAAGAATTCCCCTGCTCAAGGTACGTACCTCACTGTTTATAAGTTGCTTTCTTGAATAGGAAGAATTATTTACTTGCTCTGCTTCAAGATCTAATTTCTAGGAGAACGTGATTAGAAGTGGTAATTTAAGCATGTTACTTCTCTATAATGTGTGGATAATGATTATACCCGTTCATTTTTGTTTAAGCTTTAACTGTGTTTTTTCAAGCACGCTTGGAAATAGTTTATGATCAAGTGGATAACTAATGATGAATGGATAAAAGAATGTGGATCAACTCCTTTATGTAATTCTACAATATTTTTCTTAATTTTTGTATTTTTTTTAACTTTATTTGGATGTATTTGACCTTAAATTACAATTTTAATGTGATGTGTTATTATATCTAATAGTTAATTGTGTTATTATAGTTGATAATTAATTACAGGTTAATTTCTATATTATTATTCAGCGAAAAAAAATAAAACAAAAAAATTGCAATGTTCCTACAAAAACGTCGCAAATTGATGAATAAATGTTGCGACGAAAATATTAAAAACGTAGCGAATTGAGGGATAAATAGTTGCGACGAAATATGTTTTCGTCGCTATTTGCTACAAAATGAATAACCCAGAAAAACGAATTATGACGACGAAATACGCATTCGTCGCCATATTTTGCGACGAAAAAATAGATTCGTCGCAGGCTTAGCGACGACCGCTTTGGCGACGATTTTTTGGCAGCGTTCGCGACGATTCGTTTTCGTCGCAATTATTGATTTTTCGTCGCAAATACCATATTTTCGTCGCTAGATTTCGTCGCCAGTGTCCTGTTTTGGCCTAGTGCCACCCTTTCGTGTTTTCATCATTACTTCTTCGTACGATCTCCAATTGTGACGATTTAACATGTTCTGGAAAGCTAACTTGATTATCTACAACTTCCAGGAAATGTTAATTTGCCATATTCGGACTTTAACACCTTCGAAAATGGGCAGGAATGTGGACTTCATGTTTGTCCGAAAATAAACTTTCTCCAATTGTATTTTGTAACTTCTTGATTTTTGGCAGACTATCTTCTTCTCCATCCCGCTTACCAACGTGTGCAGAAAACACAATTTACTAGATCACAAAAATATTGTTTTAAGATTGTTGTTCCCGATACATAAAACGGGTAGTGATTTAGTAAATTGATCAAATAAATTAGTCGAAATACGAAAAGATTAGCCGAGGCGAGAAAACTCTTTCCTTAAGACAATATTGCCCCGCTACGGTGCTTACGGTTATTTGGCAAGTGTCTCCCAAGATACAACGGCTAACTCGGCATATGAGCAGTCAAAATCCCGAGTACAACGAACGTTACTTTGTGTCTCAAACTCTCGAATCGAATACGGAAGAAAATATTCTACGAAAAATATTTCCGGGCTAAAGAAGGAAGAATTCCATAGAACAAAATTATAGAATTGAATTGATTTTTTATGTTGTTATAATCAAACTTGTGGAGTTTCTATTTATAAGTTTCCAATGGTTGTGATTAATGAACACAACCCTTAGGAAATTAAACAAGTGAAGAGGTGTGGCCACACCTCTTCATTGTCACAACTATTTGATCAAATAGGTGCCTAAAAATATTTTTTTTATTTTCATTCAAAAATAATTTTATTTTATTAAATAAAATTCCAACAATTACGGCCACCCCTGAGTTATAGTTAAATTACGAAAAAACCCCTCATGGGGTAATTACAGCCACCCCATCAACTATGTATTATCTTACGAAAATACTCCTCTGGAGGTAAATTTAGGGATGTTAAATCGGTAAAAGCGAACCGAAATTTCGGTTCGCCAACATTTCATACCGTTATCGAACTGAATATACGATTTGGTTCTTTAAATAACCGAATTACATAAATTTTATGTAAAAATATTTAAAAGGAGGCGGTGGCTGTAATTACCCAAACAAAAAGTTTTTTTTTTCGTAATTTGACCATACCTGAGGGGTGGCCGTAATTTGCCCTAATATAATTAATAAGGGAGATTTGTTGCAGGTTTTCCCTTCAATTTCACAAGGGTGTTTTATGTTGTTTACAATTATTTCAATTCTCCGTTTTGTTTTTCTTCTTTTAAACATTAATGGATGATAAAAACAGTCATTTGAATATGCTAGTGCAGGCTTGAGCAAAAAGATGGAAAATTTTCTTGAACGATTGTGGATTTTTTCAAGTTTTTTTTCGTATTTTTCTATTTAAATTAGTAGTTTCAATTTTATGAGGTGTTGTCTTTCTTTCACATGTATAAACATTAATACAATAACGAGTTCTTAATAGCCACATTTACAAAATTTTCATTAACAATACAATATTATTCAGGGAGTTTTCTTGTAGATTACAAATTAAAGTTTGTATTTCTTTCGATTAATACATAGTAATTAAACATTTATTTTCATTTTTTTTGTATTTTCTCTCAATTGATTAATCCTCCTTAGAAACTCTTGATCTACACGTTCTTATAACCGCCCCAAGAGGACAATGAAGAAGACAACTACTAACAACTTCTTGTCCATGTTTTTTCTGTTTGAGTTTTTGTTTTCGGGTTTATCATCTGAAAGAATCTGGATTTTTCGATCTCTTTAATGCTTGTTACGGGGGTTTGCATGCAAGCGCTTATATTAAACGGTCGATAAACTCTTACATGCAATAAGTTGTTTTAAGCGCTGATACATTGTTACGTCTTATTATATTTTTAAAATTAATTTTTAAAGTGTTGTATAATAGGTTTATAAGCTATTTTACTCGTTATAAAAGCTTAAGTAAAAAGGTTGGGTAGATGTACTTTTTAAAAAAAAATCTTAAAAGTTCTCCAAACATAAACTCGTAAACATCTTATTAGATATTTCTAACTTCTTATAAGCTTAGCCAATTGGCATCTACATTGCCGATTGCCCTCTAGAGGGAGTACAAATAAGAACTGACACTACAAGAAATAATCTTTTGAGTGACAACTCTAATTTTCACATGATTAGGCAAAGAATATTGTCACTGTGATTGTATTTACTTGAGTATCATTAATGTTATATAGTGACAATAAAAAGGTATTGTTACTTCTACTAGTGATATACAAAAGGATTAAGTGACAACAATAGTTATTAGCGGCAACATAAAAATATTATCACTTAACATATATGTATTCGGCAATGTTCTAAAAATCGGGCAAGGCGGCCAATTAATTGGTCTCCGATGCGGAGGTCGTCCAATACCTTTACGATTTAATGTAAAGGTTGGAAAAATTAGATTTTGGCATGTGAGGCGGTTTGAGGTGGTTCAAGGTTGTTTGATCCAGCTCGATGCGGGTTGAGGCGGTCAAACTTTGGAGACGGGTCAAACTTTGGTGGCAAAAATGATTTTTTTTTTCTCTTTAATCCACAAAAATGGTTGGAATTTTAACAAAAATGAGTTTATGCATTAATTTGTTTATGTTAATTGTTATTTCTCAATAACAAATGATATATGCTTGCAAATGTTCAAGTATAATTTTGAATGTAGAAGATTTTTATTTTATTTGTATTTTGTAAGAATTTTTAGTATATTATGATGTTATTATGTTAAAGTTTTATTGTGTGATTAGGATATCTAAGTGATGGGATATATTCATGTTTAAATATATGTTTATCTATATTTTGAGTATCTATAAATAATATCTATAAATTTACTATATTAAATTTGAAAAATCAATTTGTTTCTAATTTATCGCCGATTATTACCGCCGCTCCAATTAATTGTGAGGCGATGTGCAACTGCCTCCGACATGATTCTCGCTTTTTATAACATTGGTATTTAGTGACAATTTTTTATAGTGTGACAATTATGATATCAATAATTCTATTTTTTTTTTCTTATAGTGTGATTGCGTTGTGTTGAGGTGTATATAGAAGTATCTTATGTGATATGCATAATCGGGCCAACCTAATGGGCCTACAAATTACTTATCTACTGGGCCACGAGCCCAATATCGAAGACCACTATCACCGAGCAATACTTTAATATGAGCAATACTAAATATGTATTCTTAGGACTATTTCTATGATCAGCACGTCTGACTTGAGCATCGGAGGGGTTTCCGCCGGATCAACCCCCGGCTTAGTTCATGTGTGCTCATTTTGTAGGGACCTCAGGATCATCAAGTTGTCAAGCTACTGATCTGCTTTGCTCTCCCAGCTCATTTTCTACACCACCCTAGGTGAGCTACATTTTAGCATCATCATTATGTAATAAGTTTTCATGGCATTCTAGACTTGGCTCTCCATTTACATGAATGTAAAGGTTGAATGTCATCGTCAACACACAAGTTCTGAATAACTGATGGGAGAAATGAAGTTAAAAAGAAACAATAATACCAGTAACGATCCGCCAGAACAAGCGGAAAATTTCGACGTGTGATGGCTTCTAGGGTAAAATCCACCAATGTGCTATTGATAAAGATCTACAAATCCGAGTGTAATGTCAATTCTATATTCGCTAACCCATACAGTAAAATATCCTAACCTCCGTCTCTGGTGTAGTTAGATTCTACCCATAGGTTCGGCGTCTCCATACAGAACATGATATTAAGACAACATTTAGGTCAAGTCCTTAAGGGCTACCCAAGGTGCATCACGTTTCCGTTTCCACAACCCGAGCTATGTTTTCGTAAAATCGAACGAGAAATCCTCTCTCGAGTTCATTCCCATTTACAATCAATAGAACTGTTGGACAAACAATCGAAAGCATTTAATCCATAAAAACATAAACAAAATTAAAGAACGACAAATAGATCACAGATTTAGAAATCAAAATCAACATATAAAAGGTTTCATTTCCCTAAAACAAAATGTTCAATTCATTACAAATATAGCATCAAAATGAAGAACACGAGAAATCATAAACTAAACATAAAGAAAAAACTTATGAAAGCACGAGTCGAAACCCTCGTCAAAGCTTCCCGCGGAAAACAGGATAAACCCGAAAAGAAAACCGAAGAAGAACCAAGAAGAATCGAAGAATTGTTAAGAAGATCTTACAAATAAAGAGAGACTTTCTATTTAGTAAGAAAACAAATAAAAATATATGACCTCGATTTATGCTCCTAGATCATGGTTGCTTGGATCGCGATCTGGTTGCCTCGGAACTGTGCCCCGCCTTAGCATATCGCGATTCAGGCATGTCGGACCCCAATCTGGTTCCATAACACTTTAGGTTATCTTCTGCAATTTAGCCCTAGATCGCGATCTGGACTTCTTGGATCATAGTCGGTGTCCATGACAATTTTGTTCGTTTCTGTAATTTCGTCCTCCGTACATAGTGGATCGTCGGTAAGGTCCGTGATATGTTGTTGCTCACTGCAAATTGGCCCCAGATCGCTATCAGTGCGTCGTGGATCGCGATCTGGGTCTTGATCGAAAAAGAAATCTCCTGTAATTTAACCCCAAATTGCAATTCGGGTGTGTTGGATCGCGATTTGACTTCTGCGTCAACTTCAAATACTATTTTGACCCCCTCTCTGCTCGAATTTTGAGAAATATGCATTTCACTAAAGTTGCAGCCTTGACAGTTGGTTGTGTAACCCCACTTGAATCAGAGCTATCAAAGGTCGTAAACGAGAGTTATGCATGAAATACCAAACACTGCCACATTTCGTTAGAATGCACTTTTGCACTTGTTTTGTTTAATTCACAACTTCACTTCTAAAATTGTTTTGAATCGGCAAAAAGAGCATCTATTTGCCTAAAAGTGAAATAAAACAAGAAAGGCATAATATATACAAGTAAAGCCGAAAACTCGGACGGATGTAGACCAAAACTCGAAGATTCAATAAATAAAAATCATGCAAAGCGGACACTTATCAAGCGTCCCATAGCGGCGACTTATTGATCAAAACGGCTGGAACGGGCAATAAATCGGTTGAATGAGAAATAAATCAGCCAAAATATTATTGTCTTAATTAAACAATAACAATAAAATACAAATTTATTTAGTGTGTTAGATATACTCCGTCCATTTGCGAGGAAATTTGAAGTGGTAAATTTGTATAAAAGATGTAACATACAATGAGAGAATTACTTCGAGAATTTGATATTCTAATGAAAAATTAATGTAGTGCTATTTTACTGAGTTATAATAACATTTTATTTTCATTATCGCATTAAAATTTTAATAGCAATATTATAATTGGTTTTTGATATTTCTAGTATTAAAATAAAGGATATGTTGCCCGTTGAGCTAAAAGATATCGTCTTAGGAAGACTTATAGAAACTTATTAGAACATCTATTGTAGTTAATTACTTCCTAGAATGTTCTTAGAACTTTTATGAAATGATCTAGAGAGCCATTGAAAATCGTATGATTAAATTAATCATCATTATTTATTAAAGATGGAGTAGTATAAATACAAGTAGATCAATCACGACAAAGTTTAAAGAGAAGAATATAAGGAGTACATGATATACAATTGTAAATATTTATGATATTTTTAATATTTAAATACAACGCAAAATTAGAACAACTAATTATGTTTTATTCGAAATTGGGATATAATGTGCATCACCATCTTGACAAGGTTATTCTTCGTACAAAACTTTAAAAAACATATATATATGAGTTGAATCTTAACTTACAGTAAAATACATAAACATGTACACAATATATATATTTCCAGAGCTAGCTCATTATCATTACTCTACAAAATAGACAAAAATTAGTGTAATTTCATGGCACATTCAATCTGAAAAATAAAGTATATAAATAGTAAATGCAAAGAGGTATATAATTTCAAATTTATATTGGAAAATTTAACTTTCGCAAAGTCCCCAATTTCTTCGATGTACTCTAATTTGCCCTCATCCAGCAATTTTTCAGTAAAAGAGACAGCTCCATAGATTCGAACACACTGAGCTTGCCTTTGGTTAACAATTTTCAAAAATTATGCAGCAGTGGTTATGGCGGTGAAATTCAAATAGAATATGAGGAAGCACCAAACGAGAAATTGAAGCTCATGCAAATTTTCGTACGAAAGGGTAGAGATACCTGAAAATTGGCAATGGTGTTAGGTTTACGGAGTCTGCCTTGAGAGGATTCTGCAGCGAGTTCCACAGCTTCCTTGTACTTTTTCTGAGCAAATAATTTTGGAACGGCTCCACAATCTGTGAAGAGAGAGAGGGAGTGTGTGTGCTAAATAACTGTAATTAGTTTATATCAACGGATAATTAGCGATTAGTAACAACTTATTAAATGGTTAGTTTCGCAGATTAGTAGAATTAAACTACCAAACACTACCTTTAGTGAATTATAACCGACTTACATTGCATTACACACGTTTACAGTGGATGTAAATCAAATACTTTGTTGCGTAGTTCGTTTTATTAATAGACTATCAGAATAATACAATTGACTAAAAAATTTAATCAAATACTAGGCCTCGGAAAAATAAATCGACTATAAGAAAACACAATTATTTTATTATTAGACAATTTGTATCCCGTAGTTAATTAAGTAAACTGTCACATAAAAGTACGAAAATCGACTTTTGGGCGTCGGATGGAGACGGTGCCCTAAATCGGTGTCAGCAATTTTGGAGACAATGCTAGTTCTTTCGAGATAGTTGACGTTGTCGTCTTATATATACTAATGTGGCTATGGGGAGGAATTATGGTGATTCTGAAGGAGACGGAGGCGCTTCGGATGGAATAGACACGTTTGAACGGTTTTGTATTAGGAAAGGTAGGTTGATAATCGTAGGGATCTAAATTAGGCTCTGGAATGTTAATGCAACACGAATTTTCATATAAATTTGAATAAATGTTGTTCTTAGCTTCAACCATCTTTTAAGTATAATTAATTGGGTCAAATAAAGTTTGCAACCCTAAAATATAGGGTAAGTAACACTTACCTTTTAAAATTGTAAATGAACACTTATCCCCTACATAGATGAATTTAATGGCAAAATTTTGACTTTGGAGGATATGCCCTTGTTTTCTTTCTGAAGTGCCCTTTATATAAATAATGAATAAGTAATAATAATTTTTTCAACAACCTTTCAAAATTTCAATTTTATTATTTTTATATTCTAGTTTTACGAATGAATTTTTTTGAGTTTTAGTTTCATTTTATCTTTACTTTATGTTCGTTGTTAGTTAAAAAAAGTGTAATAATTACTCGAATTTTAATGATGATTTTATTGTTTATCTAGTTACTTTAATTAGTATATCATTCAAAACTTAATATGAAATCACAACTAGAACGTTTAACTATTTTTAATATTTTTTATTATGAAAATTTAAATTTAAGTAACTGAAAAAAAAAATTCAAATCAATACTTGGACATTTAAGTCTTGAAAGAAATATCTTTTTCTTGCAAATGTTTAACATGTTTTATATTTATTTTTAAAACATTTGAGATTTTTATTTATATTTGGGTCATATAGGAATTAAAATGCAGAGTTAAATGTAAATCGAATAATACTTTTAATAAATATTATATTTAATAAAATTTATTTTTTGAAATATTGGTGAAAATATATTATTACATATTCATATTTATATAATGGCTAGAAGGGTGTTTTGGGAAGAAAAAAGCTCACGTCATTTAAAGTCAAAGTCTTACCATTAGATTCATTAAAGGAGTGTGTAAATATTACAGTTGCAACTTTAAAAGGGAAAGTGTTACCAACCCTATGTTAAAACAGAGAAATGGATTGTAGGGGTGAGCATAAAAACCGAGAAACCGAAAAACCGAACCGAAAACCGAAAAAACCGAGCCGATATACACCGTCCTGACTTCAAACCGCATACACAGTACATATTTTTTTTAAAACCGAAAAAATCGGTATGTGTATGGAGAATTTTTTTTTTGCCGAACCGATTTGCCGACCCGAACCGATTTGGGAATACAAAACGACGTCGTTTGATATATAGTAAAAATCGGTAAGTTTTTTTGGTAATCAATGTGGCCATATTCACGTACTTAATATTTTTTTGAAGATGACATTAATGAGATCAAGTTTATTGGTTGTAATCTCATTCTTTTTTATGGCAGCAGTTTTTTTTTTTTTTTTTAATGGTTGTAAATTTATTTTATTTAATAGGTTTGGATTGTTACTTGCTAATTTTCTTAAAGAAATGTGATAGAAGTCCAAATTCACCGTTAATCAAGCATCGGTTTTATACCGAATCGATTCGAACCGATAATGAAATCGAAACCGAAAATAAACCGAATTGATACCGATACCGTTCACCGAAAACCGAAAAACCGATTAGTACCGAACCGAAAAAAAAACCGACATACACGGTTTTAAAATATGAAAAACCGATATTATCGGTACGTGTTTGGATTATCGCAAAAACCGAACCGTACCGACCCGTGCACACCCCTAATGGATTGTGTATTTCATATGTATCATCTAAAAGACTCTAATTACAAAGAATGTAGCATCAAATTTTCTCAATTATTAAAATAGATATAAATAGAGTTATAGCACATAATAATTCTCAAGGGGGTTATATATGCATGTACCTATTTTACTGTCGCAAATTATTTTTCAACACAAATCTCAAAATCTTAAAAAAGTTCCAAAACCTCGTTAAATTTTGTAAATGCTAAAAACAAAATGTATATGTTGATTTTATTCTAATTATATTCCTAACAATTCAACAATTATCGATATGGACGAACACAAATTTGAGTACAATCGGGTTAAAATTACCTATTCTAAATGCTTCGGTTTTGTCATGTTTTCCATAATTACACAAGGTTGTTTTATGTTGTTTATCTTTACTTCAACATTCTCGGGTTTTTTTTCTTCTTTAAACATTAACGGAGGATATATATATATATATATAAAAGCATTCGATCGCAAAATAGTCATTTGAAACATAATTTAAACTAGTGCGAGTTTGGGTGGAAAGATGGACGAAAAATGTCTTGCACGATTGTCGATTATTTGGATGCAAGACCAATCTTTGGCTATCGATGTTATATCGACTTTGACAATCTAACGATATATACTAATTAATCATGTATAAACATAAAAGTTAAACTCTAAAACGAGAGATACATTATTGAATTTCATAATACACGCAAGCTACGTACTACTTGAGAATCGATCAATTATAATTTATTCAGAGTTTAGAAGAAGCTAGCTTTGTGTCTCTTCAAAAAGAAATTGACCGCTTTCTTCAGGTCCGGTTTCCGGCGGGGTTTGATCTGTAGGCGGCGTTTTTTCACCATCACAAGGTTTCGCACAAATGCAGCGGGCCAGCTTATTACAAACGCCGTACTGAAACCCTTCATGCTTGCAAACTATATTGCAATTCCTTTGATTTAATCGAACACATCTCCCCGCAAACTCACGGCTTCTCGATTTGCATATTCTTGTAACCGCCCCGATCTCCTCTGCAAGTTGTAAATAATTACAAGGAATTAATTAGAATGCATCACAATAATAATGTAAAACAAATTGATATATGTATGTACTATATATATATATATATATATATATATATATATATATATATATATATATATATATATATATATATATATATATATATATATATATGCATGCATGATGCATGCAGAGAGAGAAACATACGAGTAGAGAGGATAATGAAGAAGACAACTACCAACAACTTCTTGTCCATATTTTTTTTATGTTTGAGTTTTTGTTAATGATTTTGAACACAAATAACACATTTCTTTTATAGGGGAGCAACTATGTTAAAGAGAAATCATTGAGCAAAAGTCAGCCATTAATAGTGTAACACGTGTTAATTACATATATACTTGCATTTATTAAATAGTAGTCTATAATAACCCTTCTCCATCTAAAGTAATTAAAAGATTTTATCTTAAAAAATCTGGGGATTTTCATCACTTTAATGCGTGTTATGGGGGTTCGTCGGGTCTAAACCCACTCGTACTTCAAGTAACGAGTCTTGATTCTAAAGAACCAAACTACTCTAAGCGAATTTCGAATAGGCTGATTTAGAAAATGCCGATTTGTAACGGGTTTTGCATACATACATGTCCTAAAGAAAAAACCAACCCATCTAGAACTCAAACCGGCCCCCAAATTTTCTTCATACTGAATTAATTATTCCAATGCTAACGACAAACAATTAACAATATGTCATCGACAATCTGTAAGTACTATTAAATCTTATCTCTGATAATTGCCTCTTATACACGAAATTTGTACTCGTCCCTTCAACCCGTGAAATAGCCAACCTAGTGGGATTCTAAGCAGGTTTAAAATCGACCGTACGGTGGATTAAAAGTAGAACTTTATACTAGCTAGTATATATATATATGATTGATTGATTGATAGTATAATATAATTCAATTGCAAGCTTGTCAAATTTAGTATTTTGAAAATATACTAATTATTCAACAATGTTTTCTCAAGACTACTCCTAATCTAAAATTAATCACCATATCTTATAATGAATTGAGGCCGATACGAATCGTTGTGTCGAGGTGTACAGAGATTACTATGTAGCAAGTTTCCACGATATTCTAGACTTGGTTCTTGATTTACATATACGACACAAGTCCTGAATAAAGCTTCTCCCCGGATTACTGCGATACCATATTGTAAGCATTTCTTGATGCATATCAGGAACCACCAAGTCCTGTATAGACAGATAAATATACATTTGCGAAGAGTGGAAGGCTAAAACACATTTCACATCAAAAGATAACATAATCTTCTTCTACTTGCATGTCAATGGCAAAATTAGAAGAACAACTAATTCTTTTTTGTTCAAAATATTTAGCGAAACTCACAAAAAATACTATTGATTACAATGAAATTCCAATTCAAGAAAACTTAATCATCAAAAGAAAATTGTCACTTCGAGGAAAAAAAAATTATTTAGTAACATTCCACTTTAAACAAAACAACCTTATAAACCAAGGAAAAACACAGATTTCACTTCACAAATACACATTGTTTACCCATGGAAGCACTTCAAGATATAAATTTACAAAGAGAAATAGATATTCCACTTTAAGAAACCATTAATTCCCTATCAAATATTTAACTGATTATACTCGAAAATGGAGAATTAGCTAAAATCAAGTTCGTATCAAAGGTAACTCAATCTAGCACGTAAAATCAACTGAACAAAAGCAAGAAATTCAATATTTAACAACAACAATTAACGTCTCACGACAGATATCAATAGTGTACCAACCAAAAGTAAGCCTCAAATTGACAAAATAATAGCAAATAATACATGATTCCGTGCTTACAACATGATTATGCAAGTAGAATCAAGCAGGCTACAATGAACTCTAAAGGGATTTTGACTAAGTTGTTACCTCCTCAATCTCAACCCCATAAGTTTTTTATACGGTAAACAATTAATGTCATTGTACCTGCCACGATCTACAATTACCATAATATGCCACCGAGTCTCTCGATCTTCATCACCCATTTTTTTTTAATGTAATCACTATCACCATTATGATTTCTTAATATTTCCTACAAAGATAAAAACAAATATTTAAACTAGTTCCTGGAATAGATCACGATTCTCACAAACTAATTTTAAATGATTTTTTTTTTTTAAGGAAATATATCCTTTTATCAAGATGGTGATGATGACAACATTCAAAAACAAAATATGGTTAAGAAAAATGGAGAAATTCGGTGGCATGGTATATTAATTATCGTGAAAGACACAACAAAATTTATTTTTACCGCATCAAAAACTCATGGGGTTGAGATTGGGGAGAAAACAGCTTTGCCGAAATCATTTAGAGCCGGAATCGAATGGAAAACAGAGGGTGGGTGTGGGAGACCAGATCTGGATGTATCTAACGAGTGAGGGTGACCGGATCTGTATGGATCTGAGGAGTGAGTGTGACCGGATTCCATTGGTAATTAAGTGAACAAATTTATACGAAGAACTACCCAAAAAAAAAAAAGTGTAGAAAAAAGATAAAGAAGGAGAACGAAGGTGGTGGGTGAAAATGTGAAAAAGATCAAGGGAAAAAGTGGGGTGGTAGGTGTGCATTGAATACGTTATAACTTATATGTAGGGTTGGTAGGTGTCCATTAAATCTAAATCTAAATCTAAGGTGATTACAAAGATAGTTTTTGATACAAAAAAAATATTTAAATTTGGCATCCGTCATGCATTATACATTCAATTGCTCATAAAATTAATCAATTATGTATTAGTATTAGGGCTCATAGGGCATCTTTGGTTTCTTGGAACCAGCTGGATTGACTGATTAATCCGGACAGATCTCGCATTAGGTATTGTGGACAGCTATCCGAGATTGATCCGTGGCCCGGTTTCTATCCGCGAATCGTGTGATTTTTCATCCGGCCAGTAGAGGTCCGATTAGACAATCTGACTATAATTCAGAGTCATTTGCCATTACAATTGACTTTTATATCCTTTGAAAATCCAATAATTTACATTCAAAAACCTGATATAAATACAATCTTTCTCCCCCAAAATTACTTTTTCTTGCCCTAGTCTGGTAAGCTTTGCAGCAGTCAGCACTGTAAGAATTCATTTTTTCTAAAATTTGTTCATTTGGAATTCAAAATGTAAGTACTGATTCGTTGTTCATATAAATTAAAGACAGGTAGGCGGAATAGAGAAACATTGTATCACCTGCACTTCTGGATATTATCATCTTGGCGGAAGATATTTTGAAGGTTTGTGTAAATTATGTTATGTAACCTAACCGACCCTCACTTGTTATTATAGGGCCGATCTTTTCACGGGTTAATCGATTTGTTTCGTTCGTCGATTATTTGCAGTTCCCCACATTAAAATTTTTCCAGTAAAATCACATTTAAAATTTTACATATTTTATTTCCTACGCTGTGAAATTAGTAGATGTAATTATTGCTGTAATTATATGTATTTATACGTTTACAATGTTTTAGGCTTTCAGGGTTGTTATTGAAGGAATATTGATTTTCAACCTCCTGTGTTCGAATCGTCCTCTACTCGTTTAGAAAGGTTAGTACCCTTTTGTTGGACTCTCCCGTATTTTTATAGATCTGTACTGTGTGTTACCTGTTTAGGTGCACATGTTAATAGTCTATTTCAATATTTCGTCATTTTTTCGAACTTCAATTTAATGAGCCCTTGAAGTT
Organism: Erythranthe guttata; assembly: GCF_000504015.1. The sequence goes on along the minus strand of NW_012193284.1, from coordinate 188,990 downwards.
ACCTTGATAACTACTGTTATGCTTATGTGCAAAATTAGTTAGCAAATTTGATTGGGTTGTGATCAGTTGTTCTCTTTATGTGCATAATTAGTTGATTATCTAAAAGAATTTCCATTGCAATGACTGGGTGTGTAGTCTGTATATTTTTTTTTTGACGAATACCCTTTTATTTGTTCTTTAATTTGAGTTTCATTCCATGGATGCCAATACGGACAAACAGGTTGTTGTTGTCGTAGCGTTCCAATTAGTTGAGCAAATGAGAATGCTAATGGTTATGCATACACAACTTGTGAGATTAGTTAGACGTCGTCAACTTAGGATTCAAAATGGTACTGGTAGGTTCTATAGTCTTAAAAGTAAGATACCTCATCAAATTGATCACCTGTCTTACCTTGTTGGATGGAGTGACACTGTTTGACGCCAAAATTTACGAATGAACACCGATACATTTTCTCGTTTGTGTTATCTTCTTGAAAATGTTGGTGGTCTAGTTGCAACTAGAAATGTGTCTGTAGTTGAGCAAGTTGCTTTGTTCTTGCATATCCTATCACATCACGAAAAAATGTCATAATTCAAACAAATTATAGGAGGTCAGGTTACACAATTAGTATTCATTTTTCTCGTGTGTTGCACGCACTGTTAAAATTGCACAATGTAATGCTTGTTGCACCGGAGCCCGTTGCTGTGGATTGCGATCATGCGCGTTGGAAATATTTTCAGGTAGGTTTGGAGCAAATAAATACATGTGAATTAGACCAATCAACAAGTTTATTTTATTTAACGCATTAATTTTTCATTTTCTTAGGGTTGTTTAGGTGCATTAGATGGGTCATATGTTCCTGCTAGGGTACCACTAGTTGATAAGCCACGTTATAGAAATCGAAAGGGTACGGTTTCGATAAACGTTCTTGCTGTGTGTGATGTAAACTTGAATTTCGTTTACCTGTTGAGTGGTTGGGAAGGCTCTGCTGCCGATAGTAGGATTCTACGTGATGCCGTTACTAGACCTGGCGGTCTTCGTGTTCCAAATGGTACGAAATATCAATTCATAATTTATAATGTTATACAGTTAGACGAAAAAAAACCCGTAAACTGAATGCATTATTTCTAACTTTTCCAGGGCATTATTATTTGGTCGATAACGGATACACGTATGGGCCTGGATTTCTAGCACCGTATAGGGATACTAGGTATCATCTCCAAGAATTTGGTGTGGGTAGAAATGTGGTACGAAATTACAAAGAATATTTTAATCTGAAACATGCGAAAGCACGAAATGCAATAGAGCGAGCATTTGGTATATTAAAATCTAGATGGGGAATACTAAGAAGTCCGTCCTACTACCCGATTAAAATCCAAAGTCGAATAATTATGGCGTGTTGTCTTTTACACAACTTCATTCGCACGACAAACGATCCTGAGGAAGACGATGTCCCTGAAGAAATTATTACACCAATAGATCGTAACCAGTACGGTTTTGTCCAAACTGTTGAGCCATCCCAAGAGTGGACTACTTGGCGCGATACAATAGCAACTAATATGTACAATGCACGGTTAAGAGGGGGTGTACAGTGATGTATTATTCAAATTTAGTACGTATTGATTACCCTGCTACTTTGTTTTTAGAAAAATTAATTTTGTATTCTAAGTATTTTTTTTAAGATAATGTTTGTTATGTGAACTTATCATCTTGCGACTATCAATTTGTGATATATTTAAAAATGTTTGTGTTTCACATATGTCTTGAATTATATGATGTATATTTGTTTTATCAATTAGGAAATAAATTATGGCAACCTCAATTTCTCAAAAGTCTAGTGGAAAAGGGAAGTCAGGTGGAAACATTACTCGTCGTTCTTGATCCGGCAGTGAAGAGAATGCGTTAATAGTGGCACTTAAAGACATCGTATCCCGGGGATGGAAATGTGACAATGGCTTCAAAACGGGATACTTGGGTGTACTTGAACAACACATGGTGCAACGTTTTCCTAACACCGATATTAGGGCTACACCACATATTGTGTCTAAAATACACGTGTGGAAGAAGCATTATGACTCCTTGTCCACTATGCTCAATCGTTCCGGTTTTGGTTGGAATGAGACGGCCAACACAATTGATGTGGAAGATGAGTTGTGGGATGAATACATTAAGGTATCCATACATTAAATCCCATGTTATGTATGTAATTTAGTGTTTACATATACATTTAATCAATGTCTTACTAATCGGATATGCTATTAAATTCAACAGAGTGATCCAAGTGCACGTGTAATGCGTTACAAAGCATGGCCCTTATACAACGATTGTGCTACAATTTTTGGGAAAGATCGTACAACCGGTGAGAATGCCGAAATACTACTTGAAGCGGTGAACAATCTCTCGAAGCAAGATACTGGTATAAGCGATGCATCAGGTGGGGGTGAGCATGTTCCATTTGTGATTGCAAATCCCAACGACGACGAATCAGAATACATGTCATCTATGCAAGGCGGATGCACATCTACCTTTAAACATAATAGCGGTGGAAAGCAGAAAATCCACAAACGCAAAAGAAATAATGATGAGCTAGATACTCGTATTGTTGACATGATGGCTGATATGACAAAATCCTTTGCCGAAACAAAGACGTGCCTTGGTGAATTGGCCCAAAGAATTGGATTCGAGCACGACGCCTCTATTACACGGAAAAAAGGTTTTGGAAGCGCTTTCACCCATGTCCAATTTATCCATCGAAGATAAGATCAATGTGGCTAAAGTTGTGTGTAACAGCCCTCAGGAGTTGGATATCTTTTTTGGGCTCAAAGATGAGGAGAAAATTGTGATGGTTCAAATGATTCTCGAAGGCCGTTATTGATACTTCGGTTGTCACTAATTTAGAATATTTTCATTAGTATTAGTACTTCTATTTTGCATGGCTGTCATGATTCAAAGTCTTTTAAGTTATTTATTTTTGAACTCCTAATTGCACTTGTTAATTAGTTGGAACCCTAATATTGTGTTTTTTTTTTTGAACCCTTTATTTGTTTATGGGACCCTAATTTTTTCTTATTTGATGTTGGGGCCCTTATAACACTTATTTGTTGAATATTAGTTTTGGTGTCAGACATTGTGTTTGCTTAATTTTTTTTTCTCTGCAGTATTTGATAATTGCTGCATTGTTGGTTGGGATTTTTTTCTTACACAGAATATAATAATTACTACATTAGAGAATTTATTCCATGCAGAAGAATATCAACACTTTATTGCACATGTATGTACAGATAAAATATCATACAAAATCAATTCGATAAATTGTATTGAAAAATGTAGAAGTGGAGATCAGCATAACACCAGTGGAATAAATCACACATATAGTTTAATTAATTTAATTAACGTTTTCTAAAACACGTACTCTTCATAAAATAACATAAGTAGTTTTTCAATGACATAGATAAAATCTTCACTTAATATTAAAGAAAAAACCTAAAACACATCAAACCAACAAATATCACATGCTTAGACTAATCCACACACACAAAATGAAATACTTACTACAGAAGGTGCAACAATTCAAAATACAAAATAACCTGCCAAATACGGAAAAAACATGAACCGAAATCTAACCGTACTTAAAGCCGAGTCGGAAAAATTAGACTACATCACACATTAGTCCTAATGCTTGGGTTCGTTACGATCAACGTTGTGGTGTGTTTCACCATTTTCGACCCATGGAACATTAGACCCCGATGAGCTTACACCAAAAAGGTTTGCAACATTCTTATATGTTGGCATCAAAACATCTTTTGGTTTGAGAGGGCTCGGGGCCGCCGAAGTACGGCGGAATTTCGAATGAGCCGTGCTATTCTCCGTGTTCAAAGAGCCATCGGAATCGTAGTTGTGTGTGAGGTACTCCCACACATTGAAGTTTAATGTACTCTCATATGAAGAAATGTCTACAACCGTCTTTTTGGGCATGGATACGGCCACAGGAGGTGCAGTTACGGGCTTAACCTCTTCGTCGTCTTCCGATGACCTCTTCAACTTGCGGGTTAGCTTGAATAGCGGGTGGGGCGAAAATGGTTTGTAGATCTTCCCATTTGGAGTCACCGTATGTACGGTAAGCCCAAGCAAACGTGTGATCCTACATTTTCCCGAAAGTTTTTTAGATTGAGTGAACAAAAAAAAAAACCATAGTATTTCGTTTGGACAGATTTTAAAAAAAGTGAGAATTAATACCTTCAAAATTTGTTTCCATACATCATCCCCCGCGGTTACAACGTTAGTAGCTTGATCCCACTCCACCCCCGGTAGAGTTAACATCCAACCAAATGTATCGTACCTCATTTCGAGAATGGTTAACTTCTTAAGAAAATATTTTGGAGAGAAGTGTTTGCCATGTTTTTTTTGGATAATGTTTTGTTGACATACGGATGGAATCTCTCATTTTTTTTCCAACAATGAAATCCCCCAGACGAGCTTGGTAGGACAAAACTTGAATGAAGGTATCATCCACCTTCTCATCCCAATCTAACTCATACATGAAATCAGCTTGGGAGAAGATGATGGATTTTTTGGCAGCCATACAATGATATGAGGAGGAGGAATGCAGAAGCAAATTGTGTATGTTTGTGGCTTGGGAAAGTCATTTGAAGTTCATCTATGTATAGGCAAGAATGGGGTACTGTACTGCATTTTCTTCCCAATAACAATGATAATTTTTATGAAATATGTTACTTTGCGTGGGGATATATCATTTGGCAGCAAAAAGGAATATTGTGGTGCAGAAAAAGCACAATATTCTCTACATAACCACTGTAATTACAGAATGGCTAAACTAGATAATAATATTCATTTGAAAATTGCCAAATTAAAAGAATAATCATAAAAATAGATAATAATTTATTTACTTTCAATAATAGAAACATACAATAAGCAAAATACAACTTTTTGTTGTTTTACGGACATGAAACAAACCGACGACCTGGATTGGCACTCGTCGACGACGTCTTTACTGATAACTTCAACCCACAGTAGCAAAATAGCGGCTCTGCTTCACCAAAATGACGACCACAACCTGTAGAACCGCTTCCACGTGCCCTCGCACCTGAAGAATTGCTGCTACTCATGGCGAGATGGTGAACAATACGGTCAATACGAACTATTGGAACAAATAATCGATGTGATTTTGAGATGAGCAAATCGTATGCCACACAATCGAGAAAAGATGAATGAGTTAGGGTAAGTTTATTTTTTATTTGGGGAAAAATCAAAACGTATGGTTTTTTTTTTTAAAAGTGGCCCCCTGCAAAAATAAAGAAATTTCAGAATATTTTAAATGGCCCCAAGGGGGCAATTTTATAATTTCACACAAAATCCGAAATCAATCAAACAAAAATAATTCAAGATTGATAAGGGATGCCACAATACAAATGTTCAAATCAAAGATACCAAACCTGAGCTATGTACCAATTTACCTTTCCTAAACAGTGTAATCCGACCAAAATAGTCCAATCCCACAAAACCCCTTCCAAGAAACCTAAACAGCCCATAGGGTTCGTCATATATTGGATTAGATTGGATTAGATGATACTGAATTAATCATTTACTGATTAATTAAAAATTTAGTTAGTAAGACGTTATGTTCAGTTAGATCTTGTATTAAATCTATTAAATTATAGCGTTATGTGTGATTTATCTATAAAATATTATATTTAATAAAATTAACATGTAGTTTGAAAGATAACTTTTTTTACCATCCCTATTAAATTAGGGATTATTTTGTAGACCTCTCATTTCCAAATTATATAAAATTAACTACCAAGTGGATTATACTCTCGGGGAACCCCCCTCATTTCGAAAATATTTTGACATACCCCCTCGGCCACCCTGAAGCCCCTATAATACCCTTTTAAAATCAGTTTTAAACCCTAGCCACTCGCAATCGTCTCTCTCTTCTTCTCACAGATTCAAAATCCCGCCTCCATATATCTCCAACCGGCAAAATTGCTTCTCGGAGTCATAACTCTCTCTCTCTTCGGTGGTCGGAATTCGATGGTTTAACTACCGTTGGATTCCTCTCATCGAGCTCTTTCTTTTGGTGGTGCTTTCATTCAGTTTGGAGCGCTGATCTGTTTCTGCATTTTTTTTTCATTCGACGATGGTGGTCTTGCTGGAGGTGTATTTTGTGTTCCACCAGTCGAAATTTGACGGGCTATCCACCGTTGGATTCCTCTCGTCGATATCTATATTTTGATGGTAATTTTGTTTAATTTTATGTTTTCAGATTTATTTCTATATTATTTCGCATTTGTGGGCGCGCGGAACCGTGGGTGGTTATTAGCGGCGGCTAGGGTTTTGGTAGGAGGCGAGGGGGGTGAGGAGTCACTTTATGTTTGATTTAAAATCTGTGGCATTTCCCGGCAATAACCTCTCTCTCTATCTCTTGATCTCCTAGTGTTTGTTGATTTTTGAGTGTTTTGATGTTTCTTCAAATTTTGTTGATTTGCACTAAAGTAATATTTTTTTGTTTTGATTTTGCAATTGCAGCTTAATGAAAGCCATTGATCCTCTCCTTGAAAGTGTCAAAAATTTGGTTGAAGTTACATCTGTTTCAAGTTACAGTGTTCAACAAACTGTATACATTAGCATACATATTACTATACATTACTATACATATAGTATGTAGTTACATATGCATATATTTGTGTATTTTCGATTTGTATTTTATTGGTTTTGAGGTGATTTATAACAAAAATATTGAAATTTGTAAATTTTTGTTGGGGTTATGAATTTCTTTTGTATAAGCCAGTATTCGTGTGTGTACAGTGGCGTATCTAGTGTGGTCCAAGGGTGTGCTACTGCACACCCTTGATTTAAAAAAAAAATTATTTCCTATATATTTAGTGTTATATAACTGTAAATGTAAAACCTGGCCAATGCAATGCTGTAGCTGAACTGGTTAAGTTCTCTATAGAATTCTGCAAAAGTACAGGGTTCGAGACCTAACCGAGAGTCTGAACCTCTCTATTATTTTTTCTTTTTTATTCCTAATTTTCCATTACATACAATATTTCAATTGTTTTAAAAAATGTTGAATATGTGGGTATTTTTTAATATTTTAAAAAAAATCTCCTAATATAACATATATTTTGCTATTTGTAACTTTAATTTATTTACCATTTCTTTAATATTAAATATAATATAAATTATTCCAAAATTCAATATTTCAATTGTTTTAAAACATGTTGAATATGTAGGTATTTTTTAATATTAAAAAAAAATCTCCTAATTTTCCATTACATACAATATTTCAATTGTTTTAAAAAATGTTGAATATGTGGGTATTTTTTAATATTTAAAAAAAATCTCCTAATATAACATATATTTTGCTATTTGTAACTTTAATTTATTTACCATTTCTGTAATATTAAATATAATATAAATTATTCCAAAATTCAATATTTCAATTGTTTTAAAACATGTTGAATATGTAGGTATTTTTTAATATTAAAAAACAAATCTCCTAATTTTCCATTACATACAATATTTCAATTGTTTTAAAAAATGTTGAATATGTGGGTATTTTTTAATATTTAAAAAAAATCTCCTAATATAACATATATTTTGCTATTTGTAACTTTAATTTATTTACCATTTCTTTAATATTAAATATAATATAAATTATTCCAAAATTCAATATTTCAATTGTTTTAAAACATGTTGAATATGTAGGTATTTTTTAATATTAAAAAAAAAAATCTCCTAATATAACATATATTATATTTTGCTATTTGTAACTTTAATTTATTTACCATTTCTTTAATATTAAATATAATATAAATTATTCCAAAATTCTAAATATTGTATATATATATGTATTATTTCAATTTTTTTTCTAAATTTACAACTATGTGGTTTTTTTTTTTCTTTTTGAAAATTCAAAATCTGCTAATGAAACGTACATTTTGTCACTTGCAACTTTAATATGTTTACCACTCCTTTAATATTTTCACCAATTTTATGTCTAAATATTTCCTAAATTTGCCCAAAAATGGTAAAATAATCCCTTTAAATTTAAAAAATTTAAAGATTTTTTATTATTTAATGTGTACAGTATTCAAAAAAAAAAAAAATTCGGGGGTGCTGCCCCTGAACCCCGTAAACTATTAGCCAACCATTATATTTTTTACTATATTTAAGTTCGAACACCCTTGACAAAAATCCTGGATTCGCCACTGTGTGTGTATACAATTGATCGACTAAAAATTGTGGTAAAAAAACAAACATAACTACAAATTACTATGGGTACTATAGTTACATGTAGTTATTTTCAGTAAAGTAAACATATTGTTTTGAAAATTAAAAAAAAAATTAATTTTTTTTTAAATAAAAAAAATACAAAAATAAATAAATAAATATATATATATATATATATATATATATATATATATATATATATATATATATATATAAATTTAACAAACAGGTTTATTATTTAAAAAAAATTAATAATAATAATAATAATAATAATAATAATAATAATAATAATAATAATAATAATAATAATAATAATAATAATAATAATAATAATAATAATAATAATAATAATAATAATAATAATAATAATAATAATAATAATAATAATAATAATAATAATAATAATAATAATAATAATAATAATAATAATAATAATAATAATAATAGTAATAATAATAATAAATCAGCGAAAATGATAAACAAGACGAAAAACGTTAAATGTAGTTTGGCCGAAAATTGCATATAAGGGTAGTATGGTACTTTCGCTTCTCCAGGGGTATGTCAAAGGATGATTTGGGCTTGGATTTATCCCTAATTTATTTGGTGGCTAGGGGGTATGTAAAATAACCCCATTAAATTAATCTCAAGGGGAAAGGGTGCTACTAGGGGTGGAAATCGGAAAGAATGGATCGGAAATGACTTATTCGGAAAAAAATCATTTTTTTTCGGAAGCAAAAAATTACTTCTCATATCCGTTCCAGAAATATCGGAATGCAAAAATTCATTCCGATTTCGAAATACCTCAGAATTGTGGGAATTTCAGAAATTTTGGAAATTACATTAGTTTATCATCTCTCGTTCCAAATTCAGATATAATGGAAATTTTCTACAATGTGTTTCTATCTTTTTTGAAATTTTGCAGGAAAATGCATGAAAATCAAGAAGAGAGTTCGACAAAACACAATAAATAAAAGCACATGTAGAACAACAAATTGAAACATTGATTTTCTTATAAAGAAAAATGCAACATAAAGTTTATGATACCAATTAATCTTTTCAAATGTTTTAATTTACTTGACCCCTTGATATTTTCATTGTCATATAAAATATGACATAATTTATATTATGAATTACAAAATAGATCATAAGATTATATTATATATTTTGAAAAACCATATAAATATTTGGAACTAAAATTAGATCGGAAATTGGAATTTTCGGTAATTTTATATACCATTTCGATTCTGTTACAGATGAGTTCGGAAAAATTGGAAATCGAAACTTCGAAAATCAGAATGAAAAATACGGTTTCAAGTTCGAATATGTTCGGATCGGAATTGGCGGAATTCGGAAATCCATTCCAATTTCCACGCCTAGGTGCTACTAATTTAATGAAAAGGTAAATTTATACAACCACCTCCTGAGGTATGGTCAAATTACGAAAAAAAAACCCCCATGTTTGGGTAATTACAACCATCCCCTCAACTATAAATCATCTTACACGTCCACCCTTGCGGTTTCAAATTTAGTGGAATCTTCGATATTATATGGAATATTATCACTTTTGTACCCCACTTTGTCCCATTCGAACTCCATATTTTGAAACAAGATGATCATAATATGTGTTTTTTGGCTTGTATATATCAGATTGTGGTGCATGAGAAACGGTATTTTTACACAAAACGAGTACAAACTAGAGCACATTCCACGAAATCTAGATGATTATGTTGAATTTGACACCATAAGGATGGCGGTGTAAGAAAAAATCATAATTGATGGGTAGATGTAATTATCCAAACAAGAGGGGTTTTTTTCGTAAATTGACCATACCTCAGGAGGGTGGTTGTAATTTATACTAATAAAATAGAAGCATTTAATAGCGGTCTTTAATTTTAGTAGTGGATTTGAGAAAATGTGAATTTTGCTAACCGAACATATTATTAGTCCATAATATTTAATTAGTAGAACCTTAATACGGTAACCGACGAGGCATTAGACTATTAATACAAACACCTATGTAAATATCAGATTTAAAGATAAGAAAAAAAAATCTCGGATTTCAGAGTGTTAAAATATTCTGCGACGTGATTTTCTATCTACAATATGTTGGAGGAAATAGCATAAGGCGGCGGTTATATGCAAGCCCATTTTTTTATTAGTTCAAACCCACGTAAAGGAGTTTATTAGTTCAAGCCCGTAAATTAATCTAATTTTATTACATCAAGACCAAAGATGACAAATATACCCTTATCCACAAATAATACTTAAATACAAATGAATCATATTTTTAATTTGTTCAAGACCAAAAATCAAAAAAAAAAAACAAACAAAAAGAAAATATCGATTGCCGCTGCCGACCAGCGAGACTTCCACTGCACCGGCGATGACCAACGACCCACCCACCGCACCATTACCACCACCGCACCACCAACAATAAGTAAGTCTTTTTCAATAAACTTTTGTTTGTAAATTCGAAAACATTAATCGAGCATCGATGTCCTTTTTACTAAACTTTTATTTGTAAATTCAAGAACATTAATCGAGCCTCGATTCTTGATAAATATGTATGAATGAACATTAATTTATGCTTAATTCTTGTTGGGTTGCAATGCTTTGGCCGATTTTGAAAAAAAAAAATTGAGAATGAAAATTGGTTTTTTTTTTTTTTCGTTGGTTTCCCAAATCGGTTTACACACACCGATTTTGTACACGAAAATCGGCATCATAATACCGATTTTTGTTAACCAAATCGGCGACACAACGTCGACTTTACAAGTCAAAATCGGCGTTCTAATGTCGATTATTGAGTACAAAATTGGTTTTCAGATACCGATAGGTTGCTGCACGAAAGTATGAGAAAACGGTCTTAAAAAAATACAGATAACAAAATCGGTACATAAAAACTGATTTTTGTAGTACAAGTCGGCATGACAACACCGATAATACAAAAACAAATCGGTGTTGTCATGCCGATTTGTACTACAAAAATCGGTTTTTAAGTACCGATATTTATTAAAATAATCGGAATGTGGTTACCGACTTTAGTAACAAAAATCGGTATTTGCAGACCGATTTTTTGTATCGTCGAATTTTTTTTCCAACAAAAAAAAACGACCCAAAAGCAAAAATAAACGGTTAAAACATACTTCATTGTGTTCTAAACCCTCGTAAACTACCATATCATTGTTTTCTGGTTCCATCGTGAATGTTTGGTATGTATTTGATGATTTTGGTGTGTAGGATTTCTTAGTGGGTTTGTGATGAAGAAGGAGAAGAAGGAGGAGATTTTAAAGTCGTGAAATAAGGAAGAGGGGTTTCTGGATTTATTTTTATTTTTTTTGTCTTACACAAAGGAAATGATTTTTTTTATTTTTTAATGTTTTAATGTTTTGTGTTTTTTATTTAATTTTAAATTTCATTAAGGATAAATTAATATCTTTATGTTGGAGGTCTTGAACTAATAAAAAAATGGGCTTGCATATAACCGCCGCCATTGCATAAATGTCATTTGATATTGATAATTATTTGAGTGAATTGAAGAAATCATCTTGTGCAATATTTAAAACAATTTAAAGAAAAAAAAAGGTGAAATTAAAAAAATATATTGTTAAAAAACAATTTCGCTAAGTTAACTATACAATACCCCTAATCATTTTGTGAATTGACGAAAGCTAAAGGAGTATTTTTGTCAAGTTTCAGTTGATCAAAAAGTTGGATAAATTTGGAACAATGAGCATAAAATAAATCGGGTATAATATTTAAGTTTCAAACTTGTTAATTTTCAACGAAGGGTTACAATCTAAATTGCCAACACAATATTAATTCCTCTAAAACAATGTGATCTACCAAAAATCTCCATAAAATATCATTGAACTCAATTTATTTCATTTGACTTGCAACACATATATAAAATACGGTGCTCGATAGATATATGTTGTGTTTCCGGATTATGCATCACCGTCATCTCCTCCATCGTCGTCATCATCACCACTATGGGCCGCTGGAGGAGAATGTGTATTGTGGGCCGCGTCTTGTTCACTGCCACACGTCTTCGAACAATAACAAGTTCCACGTATGCATCTGCCAGCTGTGAATTGTTCTTCCTTGCACATTTGTTTGCAGTTGCTTACGTGATTTCTAAAGAAGCATCTACCATGGTAGGCCCTACTCCTTGAGTAGCAGTTTCTCGCTTCACTCTGTACCATTAGTTCATCTGCATTTAATTTCGTACAAAAATAACCAAAATTTAATCAGCAAAACAAATAAATAAATTCCTGTTTCGTAAACAATAGAGTATAACGTATGAGATTAAATAAAATGAAATATTAATATGAGCATTATAAGAAGTGGAATGGATCGAGAAGTTACGAGTCAAGAGCAGTAGGAGTAATAGAACAATGCCACAAAACTTCTTCTCCATGTCTGAGATTAATGTGGTGAATATGACTTCTCAGTAAATCGACGCAGATATTTATAGATTCGCAGAAGTATGAAGTCGGCTATAGCATTGCGACAAACGGCAAGAGTACTTATCTGAGTCAATTGGGGAGGAAATAGGAGTTAATTGCATGAACAAGGAGATATGTATTGTTATCTCTATTTCTATTTTTTTTTTTTTTTATCTATAATTTGTTTGTGTTTAATGTATCTTTTATTGCATAAACGACTTAATCTACTATTAGTAAATTTGAATAAATGTTGTTCTTAGCTTCAAGCACAACTAATTTTCATGAGAATTGATACAACAAGGATGAGAAGCTAGTAAATGTTAAGTAACTCTATACAAATATTGAGATACGATTATATTATAAGATTTTTAAATGATATATACTTAAACATGTTTGAAATTTTTACACTTAATTAATTAACTTAATTCCTCCAAGTGAGCACCATTAATTCATTCCAAATTTCCAATCAAATTCGGTACTACATCCATTTCGTATTAAGTGTCGTTTAAGGTTGTTCAATAGTCTTGATTTTGGGGTAAAGCTTCCCATTTGACAAATTTACTCATTTGTGTCTCTTCAGTTTTTATGTATCACTTCATTAATGTTAGGGTAAAGTTGACAAAAAAAATGTCCAATACCTAGAAATTCTAACGTAACACTTATTATTCACTTAATATGCAAAGAAAAAATATAGCTAAAGTGACACTTAATATAAAAGGGAGGTAGTATACCAAGTTACATCGTGGAACTCGTCCTCAATGATCCTCAATATCTTGGCACACTAAAAAAAAAAAAAAAAAATCGTTTGAGTGACAATATCATTTTTTTACATAGTTAGGCAAAAAGTGTTGTCACTATGCTTATCAATAACGGGATGTCGCTAATGTTCTATAGTGACAATAAATAAGGATTAAGTGACAACAAAAAGAGCTATTAGTGACAATAAAAAAGATGTACATTAAGTGACAACTTTTGCATTTGTCACAATTGGGACGTCGCTAATGCAACTTTTTCTCAAAACAAATTTTATAAAATAGAACCTCAATAATTTAATATAAATTAATAACCTCGTTTGAATAATAACTTATGCCGATCATGACTCAGAGAATCGTGCTAAATTAAAATCATTTTTTTTTTGCCGAAAAAAACTTTATTAATCCATTATTATCTAAAGACTTGGGGACTCGTTAAAAACTTTGTGGGCCTACACAAGGTAAAAGAGTACCCCTACAATGGTAATAAAAAGTCTGGGGCAACCCTAATCTTTCTAATACAAAATGGCCCTAAAATGGGGCTTGAATGAAATAAAATATAAAGCTGCCTAATGAAGCTGAAAAACGGAAATAGCAGAACGGCCCCCATTTGTTGCCACTAATGTAATTATCCAAAATTTATTCATTGCCAACCTCCATTATCACCGATCGAACACTGCTCTTCCTATTCACCATCATTTCCTTCGACGAAAGAGTTATATTCCCACTCAACCCGAGGAGGCAATACTTTTTGGAATTACAAAAATGACCCCGCGGTCCCCGCCCAAGCAGCTAGTGAAAGTGCCTTTGCTATCAACTCGCCAACTCCACCAGCCTGACTTTCTCTTCAATTGCTTCCTCATTTTCTTTTTGAAAATCTACGAAACGAGGAATTCCAATCCTATCTTGAAGTAATAAAGATCTAATATAATATGACGAGGAAGATCGTTTAATTTGCAATTGTATATAGAGCTTCATCTCTTTGTGCTCATGAGCCGACTTAGCTAGCCCATCTGCCACCCGATTACCCTCTCAATAAATATGCACCACATGTTAATTGTCCTTGAGAAGTCTTCTAATGCCTCAGATGACGTAAATCAACTCCCGTGAAACTGTGGCTTTATGATAAACCATGTCGATAACTAATTTGGAGTCTGACTCCACTTTAACCTGTGTAAAACCCATCTCCTGACAAATACGCAATCCATCTAGAATTGTCTGGGCTTCTGCAAGAATGTGAGTACCTTAACCGTAAAAATTAGAAAAGCCTCGAATAAAAGATCCATCGTGAGTCCGAATTAACCCACCACCCGAACATTCATCCCCTTTTTCATGAGCCGTCAACGTTGACCTTGACTCGAAGATGACCCTGTACCAACTTTTCCAGATCTCCAACAACCGAACATGAGAGTACCAAGCTCCATAACACCGTCTTGAGTGTTAATACTAGCATCAACCATCCAAATTTGAACTAGATGCTGCATAGACCCATAAACATAGGGTTTCTGCCAAATCCTTGCGTAATTACTCCAAACGCCACGAATGAAATAATGAGAAAGACTTTCTTGCTTGGGAGAAGCACAACACCGACATTTGGATGGAGTCATGCAGCCCCCGCCTTCGAAGAACCAAGTCCACCGCGATCGCTCCATATGACAGTTTCCAAAAAAATGCACCTATGTTGTGGGGAATTTTAGAATGCCAATTTTTTTTTCACCAAAGGATTCGGAGAAGCTTTGGAACGGATCAACTCCCAATAATCAGCCACATTAAAATTCCCAGAAATCGATTTTGTGAAGATTAATCTATCCTCAACCCTCTTGTTGATTTTAAATGCCTATGAATATCTACTCATCTGTTGAGACAGACTACGTGTTACGACATTAGGTGTGGTAACAGAATTCTTGTGTTGTCACAGTAATAAACCTACTAAAAGCAGAATAAAGAACACAAGAATTTAATGTGGTTCGGATACAAATGTACCCTACATCCACGAGGACTTGCAAAACTAGTTCAGATTTAAGTGTACATTAATAGGACTTAATAAAAACACTAAAGACTCCCTCTTTATGTAATATGTCGTTCTTGCACACGACTCGAACTTGTTGATAATCAAAGCAATTCCTCCATCCCCACTCTTGGACTTCCTCCAATGTTGAACTTCCTTCAAACGGCGGATCGACCTCTCCCGAGATCTTTTAAGCACTTCTCCCGAAACGCCGATCTTCTTTATGGCCTGGTAGAAGAAACCTGTTCTGTTGCGACACCTGATGTGCCGACAGGGCTGCATCACGGGCTGCACCCTTCAAAGCCTTTATGCTGGGATTTTTCTTATTAAAGCTCCATGGGACTCATATGAGGTTGAGGGCCTTATATAGGCACGAAATCTCCACCTTAAACCTAACTTGGGCCCTAAGAAATCGATTTAACTAGGTAATAGAATCCTAGTCGATTTCTACTTCTATTCTAGATAAGTACAAAAGATAACTAACTAGAATATAATACATGGAAATAAATCTAAGTCCTAATAAAAATATTACAAGAATAGGAATCTAATTAATTCCAAAATAAACATGGAAAACAAATCTTTGCCAATCTTTAATTACCACGTATGCCGGATTTCTTCAATCTTCACTAACAGAAATCTGGCGCCAACACCTCTCATCAAGCTCAATAAGATCGAAGATCGTTTGTTGGGATGGTCAGTTATAGTCAAACTGAGGCCAACAATTGTTGCCGCTCTAGAATCGAACCCGTGATTCGGCTAGGATACCATTAGTAAGACCTCAAGAGCGCTATTCTTAAACCAATTGTGGTAATTAGAGAGGTGCAAATTAATCTTGCCTTATAGTGTACTCAATACACAAACGCCAACCTTAATATATTTTTTAGGAAACTTGGATTCGCGTAAAGTAAATTGGATGGTTCATTAGATTCGGATTATCATGCCTTAACTCGATCGTTTGTTAGAACTAGTACAAAACACACGACACAAAGATTTCCGTGAATTATGTATCAGGCCTTAACTCGTTTTTTTAGAAATGAAAGACCGGAATCGAAATGAAATACATTACAATTAAACTAATATTTTGATAGCTCGTCAACGGAGACATTATTTAATTAATTTCGTAGACTCAGCCACTGTTCGAATCATGCGTAATTATATTATTTTGTTAAGGCTTTAATTTAGAGAAGCTTGTGGCTCTCCGAGGAGAAGCTGATCAGCTACCTCCATCTCGGGCGGCGCATCTTGATTAGGCGGCGATCCACCACAAGCTTTCGCACAATAGCATCGGGCCTGCTTAGTACAAACGCCGTACTCGAACCCTTCATGAATGCACACTATATTGCAATTCCTTTGATTTATTCGAAGACATCTCCCTGCAAACTCGCGGCTTCTCGATTTGCACGTTCTCGTAACCGCCCCGATCTCTTCTGTATAACAATTTGCATGAAAAATCATAAAAATAACAATTAATTAAAAAAAATGTGCAAATTAAACATGAGAGAGAATGTAGAGAGAGAAAACTCACGAGTTGAGAGGGCGATGAACAAGAAGACAACTGCTAACAACTTCTTGTAGTCCATGTTTTTATGAGTTTTTGTGACTTGGTGAATTTGAAGTACAAATGACACACTCCTTTTTATAGGGAGCAAAAATAGTTAGAGAATATCATTGAGTAAAATTCAGACCTAAATAGTGTGACACGTGTTCGATTTGCATTTATGAAACACTAATCCAATTAACTCTTAGCTTCTCCATCTTTATGTTATTTTTATCTTGAGAAATCTAAACTTTTTCATCTCTTTATAAAGTTAGAATATACAATTAAGCTCGGTATTTGAGATGTTATACTTGATGAAATAACTTCCCACTAAGTACACATACACATGGATGTGTGTGTAATTGTGTGCAAATCAACGGTTAATAATTACCCTGTATATTTAATCGAGTATAGCATCAAACAAATCATTAAGTGCCGTTATGTTTGCAAATTTATGTCCCTAATAAACAATGGAAACCTGCAATAAATTACTTATGTTATTTTTAAGAAAAAATAATATACGAGGTTTTGGTAAGGAAAAACAGTCTTTATTAATCTAGGTTTAGGTATTTTATCTTTTGACAATACGTACATCTCTTTAACATGTATTATGAACAAAGACAAACTTTACGTTTATGATAAAATTATCCTTAAGCCTTTAAACTCAATTCGTAATTGGAATATTAAGTTAACTATAATTTCATCAATTTTGCCCACGCAAAATTGATTTTGACTTTTTTGTTTTCAAACTTTTTTTTTCTGTCATTTTTTTCAAATTTAGGTCAGGGGTTTAAATCGAATAATCGGTGAAATTTGGGTCAAATTGGGGTTAAATGGATAGAACTGAAGTATATTAAAATGTAAGGGGGTGTTTTAGTCTTTTACACATCTCTAGACTTTATATCGGATTTTTTTAAGGTGGGCCTAGATTGGAATAAGTAGTACACCATAGGCTTATTTTGTAATAGCAGCTTAATATAATTTCGTTCCAAATCAATTCGATCCACACCGGAAAAAGCCTTGATTAATTAATGAACATTTTGAAGAACCCTATTCAAGCTTAAAGAATCAACTTTATGATTGATGAGTTTTGAATAAAAAAAACAAATAAATAAATAAATACTTTCCTGACAATAAATCTTTTTTCATGTGTCAGTGTATATATCATCTATTAGAAATACAAGTAATTAAATAAATCTTTTTTTTTGTGAAAAGTAATTAAATTGAAATACATGCATTGTAAGCTAATATATTTGTATCGATCGATCATAAATGGAGACAAAAACATAGTAAACGTTAAATTAAACGAGAGAGAGAGAGAGAGAGAGAGAGAGAGAGAGAGAGAGAGAGAGAGAGAGAGAGAGAGAGAGAGAGAGAGAGAGAGAGAGAGAGAGCATTATTTGTTCTCGGAGTAGTTTAGAAGCTTTTGCGTTGTCATTCGTCGGCGTTCAACCAATTACAGGCAGCTTTCCTCCACAAGATTTCGCGCAATAGCAGCGGCCCTGCTTGCAAACACCGTACTCAAATTCTTCATGCAAGCAAACTATATTGCAGTTCCTTTGTATTAGTCGAAGGCATTTCCCCCCAAACTCGCGGCTTCTTGATTTGCACGTTCTTACAACCGCCCCAATCTCTTCTGTTGTTTACGTAAACGCATCGCATTAATAAATAAAAAAATCTAAAATAATTAGCATGCCGTACATTATTACATTGTTTGCGTAATTTTGTATAACAAAATATGGGGGAGATCGAAGAGAGAGAAACTTACGAGTGGAGAGGACGATGAACAAGACAACTACCAGCAACTTCTTGTCCATGTTTTATCAAACCAATATGCAAGAGCTAAACTTTTATTTATTTATTTATTTATTTATTTATCTATTTATTTGAGTACTTGTGATTTATTGATTTTGAAGACAAATGATGCATTCCTATTTATAGGGAGTACACAATGTTAGAGGGATAAAGTCAGCCCTAAATAATGTGAAATTAACATTAATATAGTCATTAAGTGATTTTGAAGGAAAAATAATGACTTTTTTTTTTCCATCTCTTTGAGGATTAATTGTATATACAATTAATGAAGAATATATCATAGTTAATTATATGTACTTGGTGCTAAGTCCTTTCTCCAATTGTACTCTTAATTAGGTCTTATCTCTCCATAATCTCAGTTCGATAAGCAAGCAATAACATAACATTTATGCTATAGCATCAGTTAATTACATGATTTTATTCAAGTTCTGAAGTGTTATAAAATTAAAGATACAATTTTACATTTTGATTGAAAGTCGGAATTTTCAGTAATTTTATATACAATTCCGGTTCCATTCAAAATAAGTTCGGAAAAACTGGAAATTTAAACTCTGGAAATCGGAATGAAAAATAATATGGTCCCAAATTCGGATATTTTCGGATTGGAATTGGAGGAATTCGGAAGTTCGTTACTGATTTCGGCCACCCCTAGTTGTGTGTGTGCCAAATAGAAATAGGTAATTGAATTTACATTTCAATAGGAAATGAGTAATGAGTTCATGTATGTGAAAGAAAATATGCTTTACTTACTATAAAAATTAAATATAAATAATTATAAAATAAAATGAAATAAACCGATCCAACCGTGACCAGTATCTTGTTTGGGTCAATGTTCCGTCCGATTTTTAAAAACATTGGTTTGGGGGTATGTGCTTTTAAAAATCCGCAGAATTTGTTTTAATTTTTTCACTAATAATTAAAACAACATAAAGATATTTTTTAACTAATTGAATTATCACAGGAGTCTTGCCAATTAACTCCATATTATATATTTATATAGATACATGAAATATAACAAGTAATATAATATAGGATAAATGAGTGATAACCCACTAGTTTTGAAAATATATATGAGGAGGTCCTAAGACTTTTTCTCTTCTAGTCAAAAACCCAAATTTTGATCTTAATTTGTGAGACCCCATGGATAACTTAAAATACATATTTTGCCCTTTTTAATTTCAATTCAATATTAACCCTAATCAGCGTTCTCTCTCTACTCACACCAAAACCGCCGTTACATCTATATCTCTCTCTTCATCTTTCGCTCTCTCTAATTTTCTCTCGCCAGAAAAAGAAAACTACCGCAGTGAAAAAGTCTCCGGCGACAGTGGTGGCGGAGAAGAAGCCGAAGGCCAACAAGAAGGTAAGGCGGAGGAAGGTTAAGGGAGATCGTCGACAATTACGAGGACGGCGGCGGCAAGAAGAACGAGATCCGTATTCCGCGCACGAGTTTCTGGCTCGGTAAATGGCGAGGACTGGGATCGCCTCATTCTAGATGCACAGGAGAGTACACGCCTGGAGGAATACATATCTGTATTCAATGGTACACAACATTACTGATTGAACTTTTTAATTAGGGTTCCTGAACTTTTTAATTAGGATTACGTTCCTTGATAAAAAAATCAATTGATTTGCGGTCAATAATTTGTTATTTATTTTTCTATTTTTTAATTTTAATTTTTTAATAGGAATTTTGGCCACTGATTTCAATTTTTTTATTTTTTTTTATTTTTTAATAGAAATTTGGCTACTGATATCCTGTTAAACATTCTGGTGCTAAAACTTCAAATATCAACATTTATGATATTATATTGACTATTCAATTGTTCTTCCATGGATATATTGGAAACTTTCTTCTTGATTCTTTCAACACTTAGGTTCTTTTCTATTTATTTACAATTGAATGATGTATTCCTGTTTTTTTTAATAATGTATAATGAATGTTAGAACAACATTCGACAACGACAATCGAGGAAAGTAGAACAGAGCATAATTCATTATCTTAAACTGCTGGGAACTTTTTTAGTGGTGTAGATGAATTTTATTCATTATCTAAAAGTGTGGAGTGCAGTTAGTTATAATGCTGAATGCAGTTGGAAAAGCTGAATGCAGTTGGAAAAGCTGAATGCAGTTGGTTAAAATTTACAAATAAGGGCACAATAGTACTTTTTCCTCTCCAGGGGTGTATCTCAAAGAAAGAATTTTAGGGGTGGACTTATCCCTATATATTTTCCATTCTAGGGGTGTATATCAAATGGCCCCATATGGGAAAATGAGGGATAACCCCCTAGTTTTGAAAATATATAGGGATAGGTCCTATAGATTTTTCTTCCATAGGCAAAAACCCAAATTCTAATCTTAATTTGATAGACACCACTGGACAAATTGAAGTACCTATTTTGCCCTTTTAGTAACAATTTAAAACCCCAACCCTCAATCTCTCAACTCACGATCTCTTCTCTCTCCCTCCTTCCACCGCCGTTTTCTCTTCTCTCTCTCTCAAAAACAAATCCTCGGTCTCTTCTCTCTCCCTCCCTCTTCCATCGATCGTTCTCTTCTCTCTCTCAAAACTCTCGTTTTCTTCTCTCTCTAGCCTCCCACCGCTGCTTCGTCGCCGCCTGCTTAATCTCCGCAGTTTTAATGACGTTAACTATAAACGCTACAGAGCTTAAGGAATCGCGGAAGACAGTGAGAGAACATAAATTAGAAGTAGAAATCAGGATGAAGCGATGCCTCGTCACGGTGGAGAAGACAATTGCAGGAAATCGTTTCCGTACGATTCGTCGAGAGATCGACGCTCGAGTCACCACAAGGTTCATTTTTTTCCATTTTCATCTCACTCAGAATTTGTTTTTCTCTGGCAATCAATTGCAGCATATAAATTTGATTTCGCATCAGTGGTTTCTAATTGGTGAAGATTATTTGAGAAATGATTTGTGTGTTCATTGTGGTAACTTGTCTGTTTGATGTTTAGGTAAATTTTTACCCTAGCAGAGTGTATAGAAATGTTTACCAGAGTGTATGGCAATGAGTTTGGGCAACATTCAATAATATAGAAATGATTATACTATTGAACATTACTATGCATGATCATATTTATATGTAGTAACATAAAGTAACATATGCACCTAGTGTGGATTTTCAATCGATATTTGCAATATAAATTGTTATTTATAGTCATATGTAAAATTCTGTTTTTTTTTTTTTAATTAAAATTGATTCTCACTTTTTATTATCTGATTTTATTTGTCATCTCATTAATTCAGTTTCAAGAACATACAACAAAGCAAATGATTTTCTGTGATAGAATTTCACTACAGTAAGTAAATATATATTTTTTCAACCACATTGTTCTATTCATCATCTTATATATATTCAATTGTGAAGTTTTTGGTGGTGTAGATGAATTTTATTTATATACATATATAGTCACATGTGGTCATGTAGAGTATGTGGCCCAAATGAATTCTTTGTGAATGGCCCATTAAAATTCCACCTTGCAACCCACTTACGAGCAGCCCACAAAATTTGAGCCCAAAATTAAAGTCAGCCCAATCTCACTAGGTTTTCCCTTTTATTCTCTCTTGACCTTTTTTTTTTATCTCGGTGTTTTGTTTTACAGCAGATTAATTATTCAAATCTGCCCCTTTTTTCTCTCAACAAATCTTGGTGATTTGTTACCTAATTCTTCATGATTTTGGTGGATGATTTGGGCGTATAAGTGCACCCTTTTCCTTTTCTGTGTGACGAGACGAAAAACGAGAGAAAAAAAAAATAGAGTCGAGAAAATACTTTGTGTATTTTGAGAGGGAAAAATAGAGTGAAAGAGAGAAACCTTTTTTGAGAAGCAAAGCTCGATTCTTTCAATGAATTCGAGCTTACTTCTTTAGGGATAAACCGGTGAGATTAGGGTTTGAATTTGGGTTTCGTTTTCTTTGTTTTTCCATTGGAGTACACTGTGTGTGTGCGTGTGTGTGGCTGCCGTGAGTGTTGGAGGCCTCACTTGGATCTTGGACGAGGACTCGGAGATTGAGGGCTGAGCCGGAAAATCGACGACCGCCGGAGCAACCGTCGGAGATTTATCGTTCGCAATTCTGTGTGAATTGCTTGGTTCTGTTCCTTACCCTTAGCCTATTCATTTTTCCAGCATTAAATAAATTATATTATATTCTAGGTTAATTAAGCATTAATATTTTATTCATAAAATATTGAACTGTTGCATTTTGCTATAATTATTAATTGTTGGTTATTGAATTGTCTGATTGCTGATTGATGTCTTCGGAAATTGCTGTCATTGGATTTAATAATTAATTAGTTGATTTTGTTGATTTATTATATTATATTATATTTTAATTGTTTCTAATAAAATATGAGTATTTTGATTTTGTGTGGTTTGTCTTTTCCGGGCGGATACCCAACAGGTCATGTACGTGTAGTCATATATAGTTACATATAGTAACAAGATGAACATAACTACATGTGACTATAGTTGACTACATAGTCATATCAAGTCATATGCAGTAACAAGAAGACATAACTACATGTGACTATAGTTCACCAAAGTAAATTTATCAATAAAGTGTTTTTCATTGTTTTTTTGTATTTTTCATGTAATGTAATTCAAATTTTGCAGGTATTTTTTGAGTTCACCAAAGTATTTTTTGTACAGCCATCATCGAATTTTGCAGTTATTTTTTGAGTTTTGGTTTTAATTTTTTTTTTTTTTTTTTTTTGTGAAGCTGTGAGTTTAATTTTAGGAGTCGACTTGTACATAAAACGCGATTGTTGTGGCAAGAAATATAATAAAAAAAAACTCGAAACTTGTTCCTGGTGGTGGTGCGACAAAACTGACTGTTCATCCATTGAAGGCATAGAAACGGTAATGAATTTTAATCTGTTTCTTAATATATTGAATCACTGTTTATTGGTCCTGAAATGATTTGTTTACTTTTGTTTTTATACTTGGGAGTATATGTAGATTCGTGATGAGAATATTTTGTTAGTAATATGATATTGATATTTTATTTATCGAGAATGAAATAGGTGACTACTTTACGTGTGTTTTAACTATTATTTTATCTATGGTGTTCCACTTCAACTTGCTTTGATCTTTGACCTTTGGTTATACGAAGAATAATGACTAGCATACTCTGTTTGTAATTTGATTTTGATAATATAAGTTGTCTCGTATCGCCTGGAGAACAAAGTCAGGTACTTGAAGGGACATATAAAGTCACATACATGTATATAGTCACATGTGGTCATATACATGTAGTCATATATAGTCATGTGTAGTAACATACAGTAATATATGGTGTAGTCACATGTAGTAATGTATAGTTATATATAAACTATGTAGTCATGTATGAGTTATTGGGGAGTATCTATGTATACCAGTAGGTAATAGTGCGTGTGTGCACATTTAAATTTGAAGCAAAATTCATTGTTTGTTTAACTCTTTTTCGTTTTCACAGGTCTTGGTGTTTGAACTACTATGTAGTAAGTTTTTGCGGAGTGGATTGTGTTCGTTGTTCAAAACAAGCGGTTCTCGTGTTGACAAGTGCGATTTGAGTCAAATTTAGTCGTATAGATAACTGTAGTTATGTATAGTTCCATGTAGTTATATATATATTTATATACAAGCTATGTGGTTTTTCTGATGTATAGTGATCTTGATGATTGTGTTTTTTTTTCACTTTTTTGTTAGGCATTAAATTATTTATAATATCAAGAATCAAATTTTGAATTTTTTTATTGGTATAGATGATTTTTTTATATATATAATCAACGGTTTTTATAATCGATCGACCATAACTTTGGGGTAAAAAAACAGTACATGGCTATATATAACTATACATGACTGTGGTATACTATAGTCATGTGTAGTCAATTTCAGTACAGTAAGTTAAAAATTTTAAAAAAAAAATTAAAAAAAACAAATTAAAAAAAAATTAAAAAAAATTAATAAAATTAAAAAAATTAAAAAAAATTAAAAAAACAAAATTAAAAAAAAATTAAAAATAATTTAAAAATTAAAAATAAAAAAAATAAAAAAATACAAAAAGATGGTACGTATAAAAAAAATAATAATAAAATAAAAATTTATAATTTTTTATTAAAAAATATGAAAAAATGATAAATGCAGGTCTAAAAATATGGAGTGCAGTTAGCAATAATGTTGAATGCAGTTGGAAAAGCTGAATGTAGTTTGTTAAAATTTACAAATAAGGGCTTAATAGTATTTTTGCCCCTCCAGGGGTGTATCTCAAAGAAAGAATTTTAGCGGTGGACTTATCCCTATATATTTTCCATTTTAGGGGTGTATATCAAATGGCCCCTATAATATAAAGGGAAAATGAGGGATAACCCCCTCATTAGGTAAAATAATATAGTACATGCCCAATTTATAATTAACCATTTGTAGACAAATTTATTTAATATTTTCTAAATTGTGTGACCCCCCTAAGCTTATGTTAATGCCCGTTATGCTCTTTTTTCCATATTTTCTCCAACTTCCTCTCTCTTCTCCTTATTTTTCTCATATCCGTCATTTTATATCTCCATTAATTTCTATCTCTTCCTTATTTTCCTCAATTTTTAACGTGTTCTTTTATTCTTCTTATTTTTCTCTCTCCTCTCTCCTATTTTCTCTCTCTTCATTCCCATCTCTCTCTTCTCTCACCTCCCCAATTTCATCTTTTCCCGTATCTTTTTCTTTTCTTCTTTTTTCTCCCTCTCTCTTCTCTCTCTCTCTCTCTCTCTCTCTCTCTCTCTCTCTCTCTCTCTCTCTCTCTATTTCTTCTTATTTTTCTCTCTACTCTCTCTTATCTTCTCTCTCTTCTCTCTCCTCCCCAATTTTCTTTTTTCCTGTATCTTTTTCTTTTTTCTTTTTCTCCCTCTCTCTTCTCTCTCTCTTCTTTCTCTTCCCTCAATTCCTCTTTTCTCGTCTGTTTCTGTTTCATTTTTTTCCACTATTTCTTCTCACTACTGTACATTTTCTTCTATATCTCATTTGTTGGTCCTTGAAATCAATTTATTTTCTACTCTATGAAATTTATGTTTTCATGAAGATGGGATCTTTATCGTGAGTATTCAATTTTATAACATCATAGTATCTTAAATTGAAAAATAATATGGTAAATTAAGGAAAAAATTATAGTTGACTACCAATTTTTTTATAGTTGACATTTGAACAATTATAGTTGACTATCTATTTTTTTGTAGTTGACTCTCGCAAAAATATAGTTAACTACCATTTTTTATAGTTGACATCGTAAAAATTATAGTTGACTATCTAATTTTTAAAGTTGACTTCGGGAAAAATATAGTGAACTACTGATTTTTATAGTTGACTCTGAGTGAACTACCGATTTTTATAGTTGACTTCGGGAAAAATATAGTGAACTACCGATTTTTATACTGATCTTTTCTTTGTTTTGGACTCTGATAAAACAAATTTCATAGGAAAACAAATATTTATGAGTCAAGAAATAGTGCGACCATAGTTCTGTAGATCTAAAAAACAATCGTGTTTACAAACTCCATTTTTGAGTAATCAACCATGGAAGACATCCGAACCGTCGCATATGGTCGTCGCGTACCGCTGTATACCGTTTCTGTAGGAGACCTCGATTTTGTCCTTCGGAGTCGCTGAAAAAGGTGTCAAAAACAGAAATTATGTGGTAGAGATGGGTATATAGCAAACTACCTGTCTTCTTCTTGCCGTTCTTCACCATTGTTTGTCAACCTGTGTTGCTGAACGAATTGCACAATATAATGGTATTCTGGTTTTTATTTTTCGTTGAAGATGTAGCAAACTAGGGCAATGTTTGAAAGGGGAAAATATCCGATATATATTGCAGTTTGTTTTTTGGGAGAATTTCTCGGCATAAATACAGCAAACCAACGGAAATGGGGGAGAAATTATATTGAAGAATATGGTTGAAGATATGCAGTATTTGGGGAAAACGGTGGGGGGTCTTTGCTATTACAAATTATAGGGGTAGTTCAGTAATTGACATTTCTGAGGGGGTTTAACCCATTAAAAATATTGTAAGGTGGTTAGTCCTAATATTTTTTCTAATGAGGGGGTTATATCTTATTAACCCTAATATAAATTATGTAATTGATCTCAAAGTAGACATGAAAAAGTCACAAGTTTATTGGTTTATTTTAGAGACTACAGTTAAACCTCTATAAATTAATACTGTTGAGACCATCAAAATTTCATTAATTTAGCGAAATATTAACATATCGATAAATTAATAATTATTAATTTATACATTAATTAATAAATTATTAATTTATGAAATTACTTTTATTATTATTTTCAATAAATACATTTTATTTTTATTTTTTTACGTGTATATTATTCACTGTACCATTAGTTCAATGCATTATAGAGCCCGTTTCACGAACGGAATCTCTTAAAGTAGCAATGGTATAGAACGATTTTATGTTGAGTTACGACAAAACAATACCGAAAGTTCTAACCATGTTAAGAAAAGTGAGGGACGAGATTGATGGTAATGTGAACTTCAACAAGAAACAAGCAACAATTAAATGATATTGTATTAAGCTTTCACTACAAGAAAAATGACATTTAACAACTTTAATTTAACAACATTCGGCTAAAGCATGTTGTTATATTATATATTTAACAACATGCTCTAAATGCATGTTGTTATTAATCCGAAAAATATATATATTACAACATCCGTAGTTTGTGTGTTGTTAAAACGACATACTACAAGATACGTACGCGGCTTGTAGAATGGGTTAAATATAACAAGATATAAAAAGATCCATATGTATGTTGTCAATATTGTAATTTAAATTTGTAAAATAAAATTAAATATAACAACATGCCAAAGTATTTTGTTATTATTTAAGAAAAGCACGATACAGTATATGGTAAGATTTTATTTTTCCTTTCTTATATTTATTTTTCTTTTTAATAATTTTCCTTCATCGTTACGGTTTATCCTCTCTCACCCACGTCGATCCCTCTTTTCCCTATTCGGAGGATTATTTTTCTCTCACGTTCGCATCTCTCTTTCTAGGATTTCGACCACCGCCTGCACCACCAGCATCGCACCACGGCCTATCTCTTTCCCTAAATTTCGACCTTATCGAAGACCACCCACCACCACGTCACCATTGCGCCACCACCGCACAAGCCGCCACCACCAGTACATCTTCTGGCTATCTCTTGCAGAAATTAGACCATATCAAGAACCAAGCTTCACTACTACACCGCGCCACAACCAATCTCTCTTCAATTCGGGTAAATTCTCATTTTTACCTCATGGGATCGCTTAGATTTTTGAATTGTTGTTGAAATTCAAATTATATATTTTTTAATTTGGATTGAAGAGTCAATTGATTTTAGGAATTGAAATTAATCTAGAGATTCGGAAATCCATTAATTTTAAAATTTTAATTGTCGACACTATATGTTGGATATTATGTATTTTACTTCTGGAATCTGTAATTTTGTGGATAAGTGTACTCCAGGCATGAATTAATCTAGTTTTTTATATTTCTTAATGATTCTACTTGTAACTAAATCTACAATTTAAATGTAGCATAGTGATCTTTCGATATCTTTTGATCATGACAAAACATAATGGAACTGATGACACATTGTGGTGAGAAGGGTTTTGAGATTCAGGTGTGTATTCTTTTTCCTTTATCATTTTTCTTGGGAAATTATTTATTTCATTATCAAGTGTTATGTCTATTACCACTATGTCTTCCATTTTAGTATTTATTATATTATAGTTGCGTTGAATGATAGGTGTTGTGGATTTCATTAATGCAGATAAAGCAACAGATGACCCTGAAGGTATTTGCTTATAAGTTTGATGATATCTTGAAGCTTCTTTTTAATTTATATTTCTTGTCTGATTTATATTATTTTCTTCTGGTTTTGAGTACAATTCAATCAATCCGGAGGTAATTTGTTGATATGCATTCACACAAAAAAATGCTTTCCTTTTTTTTTGTATTGATTTGCTTCTTCTTATAGCAGAAAATGGAGAATGAGAAACTAAAGGTAGAAGTTGTTCAAATCCTAAAGGAGAACTGCGACAAGTGATGGATCTGCAGATGCACATGAACTTAGACAAGGTATTCTAATTTCGATAAGAAATCTCTGAAAAAAAGATTAATCTGGTGAGATTTTTATGGTTTCTATAGCTATGAAAAATCACATATAGTGAGCTTATGAGTGTATAGGATGATGTGTTTTCAGGTGATTCATGTTGTACGCGTTCAGCTTTATAGCATCATATTTCATTTATATAGCATAATTACATTGTATGTACAAGTTTAACCAAATACCTTCTTTTTTTTGTTTTTTTTTATTGCTTACAGGTAGTGGATTTCGAGTAACTGAATGTTTTCGTATTTGATTTCTTTATTTTTTTTCTTAATTTTATTTTAATTTATTTGGACATCAGTTAACAATAGTTGTTTCTATTTTCAGCCTATTCTAGTGAACTATTGGAGCACTTGGCATCCAAGAACCTAATTGAGTTGTGCAGTTAAGCAACGTTAAGGATTTTCGACAATCGGAGACTTGAGAATTAGTTAGGCATAAAATAAATTAGTTTTGTTATTTTTGACAACATGATATGCGATTATATATTGTTGGATATTTTTGTGTTTAAAGGATTCTCGTTTATTTCAAATTGTATTGGATCGAAATTTATTGGAAAGCAGACTTATGTACATTTTGATTACGATTAGGTAAAAATATTTTTTTTTCTAATAATAAATTATTCTACAAGGTGCAAACCAATCTTGTTGAAACTCTACCGCAAGACGCCATGGTAGCTTGTTATAAAGTCTGTTGCAACATACAAATACATGTTGTGAATAGCTTATCACAACATAATGTGCTTGTTGTTATTATTCAACCGCAACATGCGTCGCAACACTCATAGCGTGTTGTTAAATTTCTAAGGCTTTAACAACATGTTGGTCTACCACGTTCACGCACGCGTTGTCTATATATTTTAACAACACGTGTCGTATATTGTCGAAAGGTCTTTTTCTTGTAGTGTTTCATAGATCTATAAAATATGTACTATACCATGTACTTTAAGAATTGTTTTTATGCATTATTAATTTATATATTATATGGGGCTTCTTAAATTTTTCGAATGTGTATTATCTTATAAATTTAGCGAATTATTAATTTAGCACGTTGTCCCCGAGTCGGAACCGGGAAAATTTATTATTTAAGCGAGGTTATTAATTTATCGGGTATTAATTATCGAGGTTATACTGTACGTAGCAAAGATATGGAGGAACAAGCAATTAAAATGGTCGTTATTAATTAATAATTTAACGAGAATTAATTATTATATTCAAAGTGGAGACATTTCACCGCCACTGCCGCCGCCGCCGCCACCGCCACCACCAATTATAGCAACACATGGCTTGAAGCAATAGCATCGTCCTCGCTCACATTTACCGTCTTGGAAACCTTCATGCATGCAAATTATTCTGCACACGTGGCTTCTGCGTATGCATCTTCCTCTGAACTCTTGGCTTCTTAGTTTGCAAATCCTTGATTCAACCCCCATCATTTCTGTTTTGTATTTATTGCATCCACAATGCATCCATAACACACATAATTAATTAGTATAATTACTCATCACATATAATTGAAAACTAGTACTTTTTTTTTGTAAAGAAATAAAAAATTGAGATATACAGCTAAACCTCTATAAATTAATATATACAGTCGGCCGGAGTAGCAAGATTTTATTAATTTATTGAAATATTAACTTATCGAATTAATAAGTTAGCACGTTTTCATCGAGTCAGAACCAGAAAAATTATTATTTAAGCGATGTTATTAATATATCGAGGTTCTATTGTATATTGAATTAACTTTAAATCATGATAATTGCTACTTTACCTCACAGTCCTTAGATATTGTCTTAATAAGCTCTCAAATATCTTATAAAATAATTTAATAAGTTGATCAAAATTACTTATATATATAGATAGAGCTAATATATTTACCCTATTATGTGTAATTAATTACGTGTTCATGTTCAAATATTTGGCAAAATAATGCAAGGCATCTCCGATGACAAGATACAAAACTATATTTTTTTTTTTTAATTTACATCTTTTAAACATTCAAAAATCTAGCAATGTAGTGTTAACTATTAGCAACTTGTTAAATTATAACTTTTAATTATCAAATTTTGAGAAGTCAAAATTTTAATTTAACATTGAAGAGAGAATTAATATATATATATATATATATATATATATATATATATATATATATATATATATATATATATATATATATATATATATATATATATATATATATATATATATATATATATATATATATATATATATATATATATATATATATATATATATATATATATATATATATATATATATATATCTATATATATCTATATATCTAGTATATATCTATCTATGTATATATATGTATATGAGAGAGTGTGAGAGATTGTGATAGTGATAGATATAGAGAAAGATATATATATATTTTTATCGAGAATTAGTTAGAATTAAATTTATTTTTTGCTTATATATACATTTTAATAAAATTTCTTCTTTTTTTTTTAATATAATAAATATTTATATATTTTTATACTTTAAATTTATCTTTGATATATTTATAAAATATAATTTACGGAGACGGAGCCAATGGGTGGATTCGGTCTGTTCTATGCTACACCACGAGGTGAATTTGACGAGGTCTATCCTACGATACATATGTGTAGAGTCTATAGACCCATATATATATATTAACAACCTAAATATTCAATCACTAATTAACATGTAGAAATTTCAAATAAAATCACTAAAAAAATTCTAATTGATAATCGATCTGATAACAATGATTGGAGTAGACGAATTTAAATAAATATTAAAATATTATCTCAAGTATTAAATGCGTATTTCATAACTCATTTTTTATATTTATTACTCGAGTTGCTCTTATTGAGGAAAAATAGTATGTGTCTCTCTAAAATTCAAATATAACTAATTATAGGTCTCTCGTGTGATATAACAACAGGCCAATATTTTATGGGGTTTATTGCAATCAGTACCTCTTTGTTATATCGAATTGCTAAGAAGCTTTCATATGTTATATTATTGGCAAAAACTCCCCGATAATTCATTTTTTTTTAGCACAAAGCCCTCTAAATTAAACAGGGGCACTAAGTGCTAAAAAACTAAATCACTGGGGTGATTTTTTTAATTAAATAGCATCAGGTAGATTTTTAGCAATTCGATATAACATGTGGGTACTAATTACAATAAACTCATATTATATGTGTATGTATCCATACCAATAAATAATACATTAAAATTCAATAACATTAGTGTGTGAAAAAAGAAGAAGACTCACGAGCCAAGAAAATGAAAAGTAATGCAACTCCAAGCAATTTCTTGTCCATCTTTGGATCACATGTATATTTTCAAATATGATGAATATTTTCAAGATTATCGTTCATAGTTCATCTTTTATAGGAGAAAAAAAACGTTAAGAAAATTTGCTACAGGTTCCTTCATTACAATAAAAGAAAAGAATTTTTTTAGCGAGGTTTGACTCTTTGTTAAAGTAAGCCTTGGCTATGGAGCAAAGTGCTCAAAATGCGCACACACACATTAATATTGGATAAGCACTTTTTTTTTCTTTTCTTGTTTTTCTAATAACCATCAATTCCATTAAATGATGAGACAACTTTATCAGATTTTTAATAATTCAAATTATATATATATATATTTAACAAGGAAATCTGAATTTGAATTGAAGGATTTTTGAAGTTATAGTAATAAATTTAACTTGCTTGAATAATTTATCATACATTGGGTTTGAAATCAAAACTTATTTTATGCTATCTTTTAAGTCATTGTAATGTAATTTTTTAGTGGAATAATGTAAAACATTCATAACTATAACTATGTATATAATTTATATAATAGTTAATAATTCAATTGTAATACAACAAATAAAGTAGTAATTTTTTTGTTTATTTAGATTAAATTTGTTTAATTAATTTAGTTAAATCTACAACTCTTGGATAAAAAAATAATAATAGGATTAGTTGAAGGATTTTTAATATCATAATATTAAAAAATAATGAAAGATACACCTAATTTATGTTGAGTTTTAATTTGTTGGACCAACAATGGAATAAAAATATTATTAGGCATTTTGGAGGTTCCCTTATCCAAAATTGAAAAACAAATTAGATAACTATGAATTAGAGGCACCTAAAATTCAAATATTTTTGGTTTGCCAAAGAGAAAGGCAATGTTTGGTTCGATTTTCATATCATTTTTATTCTTTTCAATAAATAAATTTGTGTTTGTTAAGATTTAAAAAAAAAACATTTTGATAACAATTTTAAAAATTTGTCCCTCCTTCAGATGTGATTCGTCTGCTATACTAAAAAGATTTGATACACGATCCCATTTTGTCTGTCGGCACCATTTTTTTTTTTTTTTGAAAAAAATCGGCAATAGAATTCAAAAAATTAGAATGAAATGCATTGTTCCATAAATTGGAGATTTTCGAATGAGAATCATCGGAAATTCGAAATTTCTAAATTTCTAGTCACCTATGATATAAAAAAATAGTTATATTATAGGGAAAATGAGGGATAACCCCCTCAATACACAAAATAATAGAGTCCAGACCCATTTTAATATTTACCATTTGTAAAGAAATCTAAAATTAACATTAGGAATTGTGAGACCCCCCTCACGTGTTTATTATTCCAATTTTGTCCTTTCTTCTCCCACTCTTTCTCTCTCTCCCCCCCTCTCTTCTCAACCGTCCTTTTTGACGTGCTGTCATTTATTATTTTTCTTCTCTCTCCTCTCTCATCTCTTCTCTCTCTTCCACAATTTCCTCTCTTCTCTCTCCTCTCTCCTCTATTCTCTCTCTTCTCTCTCTTCCACAATTTCCTCTCTTCTCTCTCCTCTCTCCTATCTTCTTTCTATTCTCTATCTTCCACAATTTTCTCTCTTCTCTCTCCTCTCTCTCTCTTCTCTCTCTCTCCTTTCTCTTCCCTCATTTCCTCTATTCTCGTCTGTTTCATTTTTTCTCTTTAGTTTCTCTATATATTCTCAATACTTTATCTTTTCTTCTACATCTCATCTCATTTTATAACACCATAGTATCTTAAATTGAAATATAATATAGTGAATTAATGGAAAACTATAGTTGATTACCAATTTTTTATAGTTGACATCGGAACAATTGTAGTTGACTATCCAATTTTTGTAGAACTCTGGCAACAATATAGTTAACTACCAATTTTTTATAGTTGTCATCGTAAAAATTATAGTTAACTATCTAATTTTTATAGTTGACTCTGGAAAAAATATAGTGAACTATCCGATTTTATAGTTGACTCTGGCAACAATATAGTTTACCATTTTTTTATAGTTGACATCGTAAAAATTATAGTTAACTATCTAATTTTTATAGTTGACTCTGGAAAAAATATAGTGAACTATCCGATTTTATAGTTAACTCTGAGTGTATGACCGTAATTTTTTAAGTTTTTCGACAACAATGATCTCTTCTTTGTTGTGGACTCTGATAAAACAAATTTCATACGAAACAAATATTTATGAGTCAACAAATAGTGCGACCATAGATATGTAGATCTAAAAAACAAGCTTGTTTACAAACTCCATTTTTGAATAATCAACCATTTTTGCAGTCTTCATAGTCGCTGAAATTGAAAACAAAAAAAAAATGGAAATATGTCGTATTATGACATAAAACAGAGAAATCTAATTATATATTGTAGGAAAAACGGATTTCACAGCAGCCTACCTTTATTCGATTTTTTTGATTTCACCATGTTTTTGTGTATGCTTCTCCTCGATTCACACGTTTGTGAATTTTTTTCCAACAAATGAAGAAAACTAGGGTTCCACCGAAGGCCATAGATCATGGGTAGATTTTAGCGAATTATTGGGATGATATGCTACATATTGCCGTGATTTAGGGGGGAGAGATTTTTTTCCCATGAATATTTGATATGAATCCCGTAGTTTAGGTAGAGATGGTGGGGGGCTGATTTCTAATACAAAATGTGAGGGTAGTATTGGTATGACACTAATGGAGGGGGTTTGACTTATTAAAAATAATGAGGGGTGGTTAGTTCTAATATTTTTCTTAATGAGGGGGTTTTGTCTCATTAACCCTATATTATAACTATAAGTTTATTTTTCGAAAATACACTGAAATTTCGCGAATATTTTGACAATCTAAATTGGATCGAAAAATGAAATATAAATATATACTTCAGTGTCGTTCCGAGAAAATTTAAAAATCAAAACTTCTAAATTACGTAATGAAAAAAATATTTTTCCAAAAAATCGAAATCATCGGAACTAAAAAATATTTTTCCAATTTCAACTCCAAATTTTACCCACAACCACAAGTCAATGAATACTGAATAGGGTAAAGTATATATTGACTGATTAAGAAAGGAAAGTCAACGCCGGTTCGGTTCACGGTTTAAATCTTCTCGGTTCGGTTCGGGCGACCGAAACCGCACACCAGGTTTGACCAAACCCCCTCTTGCGGAATATATAAACAACCCGCAAATCAGCCGTTTCTTTCATTTTCCTCAATTTTCCATTTTCTCCTTTCGCACTTTTTTCCTTCCCCTTTCTCGAGGGCTTTTTTCAATTTCCACAGAGAATAAAGGTGTTCAATTCTCAGGTAAGAATTCCATTTCTAGTAGATCAAGCATGTTTGATTGTGTGTGTGTGTGTGTGTGTGTAATTTATCTGGTTTTCTGAATTGTTGGGATTTATTGGGTGTATTTCTGATTAGTAATTGTTCTCGATCTGTTCCGATCGAGGTATTAGAGGGCTGATTTGGTGGAAATTTGATGTAATTAGCCGCTAATTATTTTTTGGTGCCCCAATGGAATTTCGATTCGTGCCAATTTTAAGCTATCGATTGTTAATTTTTTGGTGAATTTGATGTGAAGCGGTATTTTATTGGGATCGTGTATGTGTAATTGAAAAACAAGATCTAAAATAAAAAATATAATCGATCCTGATTCAAGTTATCATTAAAAATAAAATCTTTTATGGGTGTCTTATTGTGTTGAGAAATTTTGAATTATGAGAAATGTGTTTTACTTTTCTGGGAATTCTTGTTGTTGGGTAAACATATTCATTTCGATGTTCTCTTTGCAGATAAAACTCTTTGGGCCGTAGAGATGTTGGAGCAATTACTCATATTTACAAGAGGAGGTCTAATCCTCTGGACATGCAACGAGCTTAGTAAAGCTCTTAGGGGCTCGCCGATCGATACTTTGATTAGGTCATGCCTTTTGGAGGAAAGATCGGGTGCAGCCTCGTATAACTACGATGCGCCAGGAGCTTCGTACACTCTCAAGTGGACGTTCCACAATGACCTTGGGCTCGTATTTGTTGCTGTGTACCAAAGGATTCTCCATCTCTTGTATGTGGATGATCTGCTTTCTATGGTTAAGCAAGAGTTCTCGGAGATTTACGATCCAAAGCGAACTAGGTACGACGACTTCGATGATATATTTCAACAGCTGAAGAAGGAAACCGAGGCTCGTGCAGAGGAAATGAAGAAATCGAACCAGTTGGGCAAGCCCGTGAATAACAACCTTGGTCGAAAGCAAGGACAGCTGCAGAACGGCACTGCAGATGGAGGCAATAAAAAAAAGAGTGGAGGTGAATCTGGAAACGATGGTGCAGATGGCGACAAGTTAAAGGGTCGCCCTCTAGAAAATGGAAATCTTAAAAATAGTCATGTAGGAAAAGGGGAAGTGCCTGCGATGGTTAATGGTAATGGAAAAGAAAACGGGGCTTCCAATAACGGGGCTTTTGATGTAAATAAGCTACAGAAGCTGAGGTCGAAAGCTGGAAAGAAAACTGAAAGTGTTGCTAACAAGGTTCCCAAAGAAGAACCGAAGAAGAAGATAACTAAAAAGAATAGAGTTTGGGATGATTCACCGAAAGAGTCAAAGTTGGATTTCACCGATCCAGTGAGTGAGAATGGGGAACAGAACATAACAGTTGTGGCAGCAGATCAAGGTGAGAGTATGATGGACAAAGAAGAGATAGTGAGCAGTGATAGTGAAAGTGAGGAAGAGGAAGAAGAGAACACTGGGAAGGCGAGTAATGTTGATACAAAGAAGAAAGGCTGGTTCTCCTCCATGTTCAAGAGGTATATTCATTGTCTTGCACGTCAAGTTAAAGTGGAAATTCTTGTCCCTAAACTTCGTGGCTTATTTACTTTATAAAATAACGTATTGCACATTTGGGAATTTGTATTATAGTTGAATTCTGCTAAATACACTTCCTTTTTGAACAAAATGTGACTCAGATTGAGTGTCAGCATCCTGATTTTAATTTGAAAGTCTATTTTTTATTAATTGATAATTTCCTGCCAATTATTGTTGTTCATTTCTGCTTTCTGATAGATAAGTGTAGTATGTTTGCTCATGCGATATTTGTAAAAATTAGAATCTTTGAACATAGATGGCTGTAGTTTGCTGCAGTGAGGACTTTTCTGCATGGTAACATCGCTCATATCGATTATTATGGATATTTCTTTACATATTATTGTAATAATCGACATTTTCTACCTATTCTGATACAGTATTGCGGGGAAAGCAAATCTGGAGAAGTCTGACCTAGAACCAGCTCTTAAAGCTCTCAAGGACAGGCTTATGACCAAGAATGTGGTATGTAACTTTTTCACATCGTATCTAATTGTCCTGCTGAATTTTGAAGATTGATATGTAATGTGACTAGTCAACTGGTTTGCTAGTATATTTCATTTGCACATTATCGTTGTTTATGTCTTGGCCTAAGTTAAACTGCCGTTTTAATACTGTCCTTGTCCCGTTTGAAATGATTTGTTGAACAGGCTGAGGAAATAGCTGAAAAACTTTGTGAATCAGTAGCTGCAAGTCTTGAAGGAAAAAGGCTAGCCTCTTTTACTAGAGTTTCTTCAACAGTTCAGGTACTCAAACATGCTTCCCCTTTCGGGAAATTGTTAAGTCAGATAAAATTAAACAACCCTCTTCATGGGGGGGATTTAGATTACAGCTCCTATTTTTCTAATGTCTATTTTTTCTTACTTTGATTCCACCAGGCTGCTATGGAAGATGCCCTTGTTCGTATTTTAACTCCTAAACGTTCCATTGACATTATGAGGGATGTTCATGCTGCCAAAGAGCAAGGAAAACCATATGTTGTGGTTTTCGTTGGAGTTAATGGAGTTGGGAAATCTACCAATCTTGCTAAGGTTAGTTCTTCTTTTTCTATGGATTAATAAATTGAATACTCGACAATCTTCGAGTTTTTTCTAATGATTTTTCCATTGTTGGTTCTGCAGGTTGCGTACTGGCTTCAGCAGCATAATGTCAATGTCATGATGGCTGCTTGTGACACATTCAGATCAGGTGCTGTGGAGCAGCTACGAACTCATGCACGCAGACTGCAGGTATTATACGTGAAAAACTTACAATTTTAATTTTTTTTAGATATTAATTTCTCTGAAGCAGTTCTAATTTACACGAAAAAAAAATCCGCAGATTCCAATTTTTGAGAAGGGTTACGAGAAAGATCCAGCAATAGTCGCAAAAGAAGCAATTCAGGAGGCCAGTCGAAATGGTTCAGATGTTGTTCTCGTTGATACAGCTGGAAGAATGCAGGTAATTTGCACGTTTCTCTGGTTTATTAACATTGTTAGTGAACTACTTTTAACCATACGTTTTTGTATTAGAATCTTTGTTATATTTTGCTTACAGCTAAATTATGTATGTGGTTTGCAGGATAACGAACCATTGATGCGAGCTCTGTCGAAGCTTGTCTATGTGAACAGTCCAGATCTGATTTTGTTTGTCGGTGAGGCACTTGTGGGGAATGATGCTGTAGATCAGTTATCAAAATTTAATCAGGTTTCTTGAATATATATATATATATATTTTTTCTTTTTTCACAATATTGTATGATTATTCTTTATGTGCACTTAGTGACACGGAATTTTCTTGCAGAAATTAGGAGATCTTTCGCCCTCACCGGATCCCAGATTGATTGACGGGATTCTACTGACAAAGTTTGACACAATCGATGACAAGGTAAAAACTATACCTTTTGATTCTTTTGTTGGGCTATTCTTTAATTAATGCTTATTTAATTGAAATTGTTTTATTTAACCATGACAAAATATTTTATTAGGTGGGAGCTGCATTATCAATGGTTTACATATCGGGAGCACCTGTGATGTTTGTCGGATGTGGGCAGTCGTACACCGACTTGAAGAAGCTGAACGTCAAGTCCATTGTCAAGACTCTCCTTAAATGAGTCAAAATGAGATTGACTGCTCTAATAATCGAGACTTTTTAAGTTGAATGAATCTTCATGTGTGTTTTTCGTTGACTGTTTATCTGCATGTGTGTTCCGTGGACTAGTACGTAAGTCTGTTTGTGGCTGTTTTGTGAACCTTTCCCATCTGTGATCTCACTACTTTGGTAATAAAGGTGAATTGTTTCGGTTGATGCAGTTTATTTATATCAGCATTACATATATATATATATATATATATATATATATATATATATATATATATATCTGAGTAAACCGCAAAAAGCACCGCACCCTTGTGTAATTTTGAAATAGTAGAAAATCCTTGTGATTAATAAACTAGCAAAAAAACGCCCGTGTAATGTAGTCGAAGGCAAGTCCCCCTTGACGCGAGCGAGATTGTGCGGCTGTTATAGTAATTTTTATGTAAAATAACACAATTGCCCCTATGACATGGTTCTCTCTATCTTCTTCTCTCTCCTCTCTCTTCATCTTCTTTGCCTGAAACATGTGAAAATCAATTGGCAAAAAAATTGCATATTCACACCGCTTTGAATTCCCACTGCCGCTTCTCTTGTTCGATTCATTCAACTGGAGGCGTCGATAGCTACGCTGCCGCTATCATCGCCCATGAGACTGGGAAGGAAAATCCGTAAATTCCAGTTTTACGATCTGAAATTCATTGGATCATTTTCCGCGCTCGAGAATCCCCTTGAAGCAAACTACGATGCTGCCATTTTTGGTTTTTGTGTGTGTGTGTGTTTGTGAATGTTTCTTTTAAATACTCAATTTTCAATAAGTTCATTGGAAATTCTCACCAAATTTTCCAGAAGTTCACTGCCATTTTGTATAAGTTCAAATCATATTGTGTTAAATTACTAAACTTTAATTTCAAGACCAACAATTGAGTTGGGCCTACCCAAAGTCTGATTCTTCAGTCCGATTTTATTTGAGTCATGCCTAACTAATTGTGAGTGCGGTCGAGTTTGAGCCATTTAATCAAACGCTAAAAGTTTATGAGCCGAGTTTGAGCTTATTGTGCCTTAGCTTGAATAAAGCCCGGTTCAATAAGAAATTTAAACATTTATTAAATTTATTATTTAAAATAATTATTAATATTTATTTATACAAATTAATAGTTATGGACAAAAACACTGTAGTAATAAATGAATTTTTGAACTTACAATTCATCCATTGTAGTTATTTTCAAGCTTATATTTAAAACAATTTACCGAATTCAAAAGTTTTTTAACAACAGATATTGACGTTTTTCATTGATTTCAACTATTCAAGATATCTCTCTTATTTGCAAATGTTTAGAAAGAAAAATATTCATAAAAAAACTCATTTTTATGCAATTTGAAATTGTAGAAATTGAGTTATATAAGTAAAATTAGAGTCTACTTTAAACCCGAAACTTGAATTATTACATGAGCTGAATTTGAATCTATAACTACAAAGCCGAATGGTGTTTGAGGATGAGTTTGTAATCGTAAAGTCCGGCGGTTTTTAAGTTTGAGCTACTAAGGCTCGGACCACGTGGCCCCACTGCCACCCCTATTTATAAGTTCATTGGAGATTCTCACTAAATTTATATAAGTTTCTTACTCCATTATTCTCTTATTAATTGTCACTTTTATTTGTTATGGATATATTAAGAAATTTAATAAATATGTGTGGATAATTGTAATAAAAAACATAGAATATCACTAAAACACCCATGCCATTATCTCATTTTGAGCTAATTATTTTTCAATTAATTCAGAGAGATGAAGGGAAAAATTGAAAAAAAAATGCACTACATTGTAAAAGATGACAAATAGATTTTTAGGGGTGACAAATAAAATGGGTAGGAAGGAGTATCGTATTGCCGTAACTCACTGTTATTTTTCGGAACTTAACATTCATATTTTGTTAAATACTCAATTATCATAAATTTATTGAATTCTCCGAAAATTTACATAAGTTCGCTGTCAATTTCAGAAATTCGATGTCATTTTTCAGTTTCATTAAAAAAAAAATTACAATCATATTTTGTTAAAATATTCAATTTCGAAAATTTGCTATCATGTTTTGTTTAAATATATAATCTCTTTCGATGAAAATCCAATATACATTATACATTTTGATGACATTTGTGATTTGTAAATAAAATGTTTTCTTAAAGTAGTTATTAAGCAAATCAGAAAATGTATATTATAATTCTTTAAAACTTTTATTTAATCCCTTAATTAGTATTTTTCCAACTAATTTTATATAGCTGTTTATTCCCCTTAAATGTTAATTAACAACTTGGCATTCACTGGAGAAATTCATTTTATTGATATTTATTTATTTTCGAAAATTGGAGCAATTAAAATTTTACCTTTTCTATATGTAGCCACTGGATAACACTCGATAATAATATGTAAATTTAATTAATTAGCTGTCAATTAATGGGCTAGTAATTAATTAATTAATTACAATCATTAAAAGAATCCTCCTCGTTTATTTCCAACATCTCTATTTTCAAATTCCTTGGGAATTGCCTTTTTATTCTCACATTCTAACCAATCACCGTTTTTCTTTTTCCATTTTTTTCAAATTAAATCACAAAAATAATTGCATACGAAACGTCTTTGTTATTATTTTTATTATAAATAAATAATAAAAATAATAAATTGGGTAAATTACGAAACCCCCATGAACTTAGGCTAAATAACGAAAAAAACCCCCACCTATTCGTAATTACCAAAAATCCCCTGAAGTTTGTTTCCATCTTACACCAACTCCTTATAGCGTGACTTTTCACGGATTTCTTTTTATTCCAGGGAATAACCTTTACACAATTTCAGATATTTTCTTTTATTTCTCACCTATTTAACAGAAGGTATAATAAACTGTACACATTTTCTATTAAAAAACTCGATCAACAGTTAATTAGAGGAGAATTTTAGTTATTACGAATACGTGGGGGTATTTTTTATTATTTAGCCTAAGTTCAGGGGATTTTTCGTAATTTACCCTAATAAATACCCTCCAAGTAAAATTCAGATTCAACGTTCCAAAATTCAAAACAAAAATTTATCAGTAAAAAACACGTGACCATCACGTGCCCCACGCCAAACCAAAAAAGAAATCTGTTAATCTCTCTCTATATATATTGGCAGATGGGCACCAGCCATAATCCATTCTCTACACACCAACAAAAATCTCTTTCATTTTCTCTCTCTTGAAACCCTAATCCTCTCACTTTCTCTCTCTAGAAATGGCTTCCTCCAAAACCCTTGCTCCCTGTTTGGCTCTACTTCTGCTTTTCGTGATCAGCTTCTCAGAAGCAAAAGACTTCCATATCGGTGGGAGGAGAAGCTCCTGGAAAATCCCATCTTATCCAAACGAGTACAATCATTGGGCTTCCAAAAAGCGCTTCCAAATCGGCGATTCCATCGGTAAATGCATACATATACACACACACACACATGTGGGTGTGTGTGTGTGTGTTTTTTTTTCTTGATTTTATTAACTGTGTTTTTTTTAATTGGTGCAGATATGAAGTACGATGGAAAAGTTGACTCGGTGCTGGAAGTGAGCGAAGAAGACTACAAGAACTGCAACAAATCAAACCCTATCAAAACGTACAACGATGGAAACACGAAGATAACGTTCGATAAATCGGGCCCGTTCTACTTCATCAGCGGCGCCGAAGGCCACTGCGAGAAGGGGCAGAAGATCGAGATTAGGGTTATTACTCCCAAGCACGTCACTTCTCCTCCGGCGGCTCCACAGCCTTCTCCCGCGGCGGCGGGTGATAGCATCCACCATGTTCCGGCTCCGGCGCCTCACCGTGCCGCCGCTGCTGCACTGAATGTCGGGTTTCTGAGCGGTGTTTTTGCGGCGGTCGGAGTTTTCTTGGCTTTGTTTTAGAAGTACTGTTGTTGTTTCAGTAAAATTTGATGTTACAGACTGTTGGTCAAATTCAAGAATTAATTTAGTTTTGGAAATTCTGTTCTTGTTTTTAATATTTTGTTGTGATTTATTTTAATCTCCTTGTTATTTTTAATTGAAATTTTGAAATTCTAATATTGTATTTATTTATTTTACGAATTGATTAATGCAATATTTATAATATTATATAAATAATTGGTATTATAGGGTAAGAAATCTGTGACATGTTGAGGTAGATACTTTGTGTGTTGTTTAATATTAATTTAGGATCTTAGTGGATTAGAGCAAAAATTTATTTGATAGGTCAAAAAAATAAAAATAGAATAATTTTTTTCATTTGCAGTAGGATTATTTTTTTATATCATATTTATTTATCTGTACTTTAAATTTCATTTTTAAATAATATACTCATCACTAATAATTATGGTGTCCCTTATTATATGTAAATATTCTA
Source organism: Erythranthe guttata (assembly GCF_000504015.1). The sequence goes on along the minus strand of NW_012193284.1, from coordinate 145,413 downwards.
GTTTTCATTCACTAAATACCTCATTTAATATTAATTCACTTAATGTTTTTAATAAATGTACAATTACATTGTGATTGAGTTAATATTTAAAATTTGAATTTTAAGTTAGCACAATTTAGAATGTCTGTGGACAAATTTATAGTTTTTAATACTAAATAAGATGAAAAAATAATCCTAAAAACCATTTATAAATCTCCTTCAATGTGACAATCTATTTCATTATATTATTCGTTTTAAATATATCTTTTTAATTTTCAAATGAAAATGATAATTAAAATTTAGCTATAACAAAAAAATGTATTCTAACGGTTGAAGAGGTAAATTAGAATGAAACTTTTGATTGCAATTTTGGAATATGTTGTTATTCCAATTCCCAAAAAAAAGTATTTTATTTGTTACGGTTCGATCAAATTTACCGTTTTTTTTTTTTTTATATTAAAAGTTGAATTTAGTATTTTTTTAAATAAAATTAAATAAATGCAATTAATTAAAAAAAATTAGAAAAAAATCGAATCAAACTGTAATGTTTTGCAAAAATACTTTACTTCAAGAAGTGAAGTGCCATATTATTTTTCCTTGCGATAAAGGTATATTTCTTGCCTATTCAGGCAAAAAGATATTAGGTGTGGAAATCGAATAGAATGAATCAAAATCATCTCTTCGAAAAATTGTGTTTTTTAAAAAGTTATAATTTAATTCAAATCTCGTTTCAAGATATGAAAATAAATGGAATTTAAAGTTGAAACTAAAAACGTATTTCAAAATTAGAATTTTTTCGGGCGTACAAAATTTTATGTTTTTATCCACTTATAATATAAAATATATAGATAATAATATTAACTTTATTAAGTGTAATAATAATTGTAAAAAAAAATGATTTTTTTTCGGAATTATTTCAAAAATTGAAATCGGATCGAAATTTGAAATATCATATACTTTCCAATTCTGATAAAAAATAATTCGAAAAATCCAAATTTACAGAAATTGAAACAAAAAATAACTTTGTTCCAAAACTATGTCCGGGGTCGGTAAAATTATTTTTGCAATATATATAACTTTAATTTTTTTCACTGTTAATTACTATTTTAACATATCACTAGATATAAATATACATCTATATTTAAGGTATGAGATGGAAGGTGGGTAATGGATGTAATATTCGAGTTTGGGACGATATATCAATGGGTTCCGTTAGACGGTTGTTCGCGTGTAATAACTCGAAAACCTGCTGATTTGGGAGATATATAAGTATCGGAATTTTATAATGATGCTTCACAGCTTTGTTGGGACGAAAACAAAAATCCGTTCCCTTCTTAAAAATGGTGAACCGTGAACGAATTATGCGTATACCATTGGAGCTCCGATCCATTGTTCAGATATTCTTCTTTGGAGTCATTCGACCAATGGCATGTTTACACTAAGAAGTTGTTACTATGAATTATTAATAGTGAAGGTATTATATTTAAAAAAAGGTTTCAATAGGGATCTCCAAAGTAGATGGCGGTTGATAGAGGAATCTTCGATCATAATTTCCAATATTCATATTGCGTTCAATATGAAACTTGTGATTGGTCGTAGAACATATATACACCGACTTGCTTCTTGAGACTGAATTCTATCTTTAGATATTTTGTACGAAGTTTTGTTATAGCATCTATAAATGCTTCTGATTTAGGGGGACAACTTGGTAAATAAACATCCACAAGAATTAGTTTATTGACTCCCTGGACAGTACTATAAGGATCGGTACTGAACATTTGTCCTCTAATTGTATAGGCTCCCATAGCAATAATATATTTTGGAATTCGGACATTTGCTCATATAATCTCACTAAAGAGGGGGCCATTTTGATACGATTTATTATTTAATATATTATTTAATTAATTGTTTAGTTAGTATTTTATTATTAATTAATTAGATTAGTATATTTATAATATATATAAGGTCGTGTGTTTAGGTTTAGGATATATATTAAGTATTTAATTAGTATAGGTAATTATGTTTCCTAGTTAGATTAGGATTCTATGGTTTTATTCTCTTTAAATAGTCGTATTGTGCTAGGGTTTTATTATGAAGAGAGAAATATTAAAGAATAGATCTTACGTTTCGTAGGAAATATTTATGATACTCAAGAGATCGCATCACATTTTCATTGTTATTGTTCCGGTTGTTAGAATTAGATCTGTTTTATTGGAGATGTTAATATTAAATGATACATTTCACTAACAACTTAAGCTTTTGTTTGAGATGATCATTCAACATTGTATCAGAGTTAGACCAAATGAAAAGGTCCTAAGTTCAAATCCCACCGCCACCCATTTCAAGTATTTCAAGTGCAAGACTTCAAATGTAATTCATCTGGACTTCCTCTCGCCCATGGCATTGGGAATTCTTCCTACAACTCAAAATCTACTAAGTAGAGGGATTAACATCCCCTTGAATTGCCCGGCCTGTTTGCGGAAATTGTTGAGCATGCATGCTCTTTTTTCACTGTACTTTGGCACATCAAGTTTGGGCTGAAGGAGGACTTTTAAATATGATTTTGTAATGTCGATTTGTCAACAGAACTCACCGGCTGCGAAAAGTTCAAAACCGACTAAGCAAGGATTTGTTGGGCTTTGTTGCGCTGCTTGTTAGAGGCATTTGGCTTGCTCGAAACAAGAAATATTTCATAGTCTCAAATTTTCATTATCAGAGTCAAAATGATTTAGCTCGTATATCATAATGCTCTGTTATGTATTTAGTTAGTCTGTTCATTTGTAATCGGTTTATGGATTTGTATTTATGAATTTTGACTTATGTAGCAAGGAAACTTCAACTTCTTAACATTTTCGTGTTTCAGATGTGTTTCGTCTCAAACACTCAAGGACATTTGTCGAACACGTTATGGGTCATTTTGCAATTTTTAAAAAGTTAGAAACATGTTTGAATAACAAATTGATATGATTTAAGGATCAATTGCAAAACTAAAATGATTTTGATAAGGGACAAGTAATCCATCGGGATTAGAGTCCTAGCAGGTTTAATATTCAGTTATTTTCAATTTCCTATAGTTAGAGTCCTAGTATATTTTGAGTTCTATTTTATCGTAATTTTCAATTTTCTAGTTTAATTAGGATTTCTTGCTTTACGTATTATATATAGATCCAGTAGGTTTATTTTCTAGCACGTTAAATTTTTTTTCTTATCAATAAAATCGAGAGTTCTTTTCTCAATTTTCTGGTGGATTCCGGAATTCGTTTGTTCTATAGATTAATTCGTAGAAATTAATTTTTACCGTGCTTCCGTTCTGCGTCAGTTGGCATCAGTAGCGAGGTTTTTCCTGGTTAGATGGTTAAAGGTGCGAAACAAGGAGACGACAACCGCGATGGCGATGACCTCGAGGTTGATAACATTCAGGCAGCAGTTGAGCTCGCTCGAGAAGAATCTCGACAGGCTATAGAGGAATTTCGAGTAGAGATTCGAGGTGAGTTGCGGCAACTTCGGGAATTGCTAGGGGGATTTGCCCTCAATAGCAACAACAGGAAGGGCGAGCCTAACCTGGCCCGCGCTGGGGAGATGGCCCGAGGCGCACGTGTTAAGAATCAAAATCAGCTTCGTCTTCAACATGAAAGTGACGAAGAGTCAGAGGAAGATGATTTGGCGATAATAGAGGGAGATCAGCCCAGACAGAGACAAGACAATTATCGAATAACGGCGGAAATTCCCCCTTTCCACGGGAATCTTTCCATCGAGGACTTTTTGGACTGGATTGTCGAGGTGGAGAGAGCATTCGACGTAATGGAGACACCGCCGGAAAGAATGGTTAAGGTGGTCGCATATAAATTTAAACGTGGGGCAGCCGTTTGGTGGGAGCAATTACAACGATCACGAGCCCGGCAAGGAAAATGTCTTGTACAGTCTTGGAGGCGGATGAAAGGGTTAATGAAGGATCGGTTTTTACCATCCGACTACGAGCAACACCTGTACAACTTATACCACAATTGTTCGCAAGGTAATAGATCGGTGCATGAATACACAGCTGAATTCTTGCGTCTGGCAGATCGCAATAATCTGCGAGAGTCTGAGAACCAACAAATGGCACGATATTTGAACGGTTTGAGGGTCAATATACGTGATCGAATCGGTCTGCAAGCAGTTTACACCATTGATCAGGCTCAGAGTATGGCGTTGCGAGTAGAGGAATTTGAGAAACGGAAGAGCGCGAGTAATTATCGGAGATCCACTCTAGAATATACTCCACCTGTTGACAAAGGTAAATCGGGAGGGCAAAATCTTACTCCTAATACCCCACCACCGCGACCACAATGGGTGCAGACAAAGCTGGGCACCGCAGCCGGTTCGAGCAACCAAACCCAACCTCGACCTAACAACAACAACCCCTATGCGAGACTAGCCACAGATCTTTGCTATAGGTGCCACAAGCCTGGCCATCGATCTAACGTGTGCCCGGAACGCAAACCGGTTGGAATAGTAGATGGCGTGGAAGAAGATGGTGAGTTCGAGCAGAGTCTTGAGGATGACAATCAGGAAGATTACGAGAGGGCAAAATTAGCTGAGGAAGAAGGGGATCGAGTCAATTGTGTAGTGCAACGTGTTCTATGTGCAGCGAAACAACTAAATCAGCGGAATAATCTATTCCGTTCTTACTGCTCCGTAACAAGAAGGTGTGTGATTTAATTGTGGATAATGGTAGTTGCGAAAACTTTGTAGCTAAACGGTTGGTGGATCATCTGAAATTACCAGTGGAGAAGCATCCATTGCCGTACTCGATTGGATGGGTTAAGAAGCGGCCGACGGCTAAGGTAACTGAACATTGCCGAGTGCCCCTCTCCATCGGAAAACACTATTCCAGCGAGGTTCTCTGTGATGTTATTGATATGGATGCTAGCCACGTCTTATTGAGGAGGCCGTGGCAATATGATGTGGAAATTATTTATAGGGGTCGCGACAACTCGTGCATGTTTCAATGGGGAGGTCGAAAAATTATCATGCTTCCATCGAACGATCCCGTTCGGAAGACAAAGGCAGTTGATAGACCAGTATTTTCTATCTCTCAGTCAGAAGGAGAGTTCGTGAATGAGATGAAGTCGACAGATGAGTGGTATATGATGAGCTTCAAGCTATTAGGGGTTCAAAATGAGCAGAATGACCACGGGTCAAAACCGGTGACTCCTGAGTTGGTGCAGCCACTAATCGCTGAATTTAGCGAATTGTTGTCTGATGAACTACCCAACTCTCTTCCACCAATGAGAAATATTCAGCATCACATTGATCTCGTGCCTGACGCTAGCTTACCAAACCTTCCCCATTATCGAATGAGTCCTCAAGAATTTGAGGTCTTGCGGGAGAAAATAGAAGAATTGTTGCAGAAGGGATTTATTAGAGAGAGTATGAGTCCGTGTGCAGTTCCAGTGCTACTCGTGAAGAAGAAGTATGGCAGTTGGCGAATGTGTGTTGATAGTCGGGCAATCAACAGGATTACCGTCAAATATCGTTTTCCTATCCCGCGACTTGATGATATGTTGGACATGTTGGAGGGCGCTAAGCTATTCTCGAAAATTGACTTAAGGAGCGGTTACCATCAAGTTCGGATTCGACCAGGGGACGAGTGGAAAACAACGTTTAAAACGAAGGACGGGTTGTACGAGTGGTTGGTGATGCCATTCGGACTATCAAACGCACCGAGCACCTTTATGCGCGTGATGCATCAAGTATTAAGACCTTTTGCTGGAAAGTTCGTGGTGGTTTATTTTGACGATATATTGATTTATAGTAAGCATGAAACCGAGCATATGGAACATATTCGCCAAGTATTAATTGTGTTGCTGGGAGAATAAACTATTCATTAATTTGAAGAAGTGCACTTTCATGGCGATAAGTTTGGTTTTCTTGGGGTTTGTAGTTGGTGCGGATGGAATTCAAGTTCATAATGAGAAGGTAAGGGCTATAAGGGAGTGGCCAACGCCTAAAACCGTTTCAGATGTTTGTAGTTTTCATGGACTCTCTACTTTCTATCGTCGATTTATTCGAAATTTCAGTACAATAATGGCGCCTATTACGGAGTGCATGAAGAAAGGGAAATTCCATTTGGGCGAAGAGGCGGACCATAGCTTTGCAGTGATCAAAGAAAAGCTGAGTACTACACCAGTGCTTGCGTTGCCTAGCTTTGCTAAAGTGTTCGAGGTAGAATGTGATGCAAGTGGAGTTGGCATTGGGGCGGTCTTATCCCAAGAGAGGAGACCCGTTGCATTCTTCAGCGAGAAGTTGGGCGATGCCCGTAAGAAGTGGATCACTTACGATCAAGAGTTTTACGCAGTGGTTCGAGCCTTGAAGCAGTGGGAACATTACCTAATTCAGCGGGAGTTTGTGTTATATACAGATCATCAGGCCTTAAAGTTTTTGAACAGCCAAAAAAATGTGGATAATATGCACGTGAGGTGGATGAATTTCTTGCAAAAATTCCCGTTCGTATTAAGCATAAAAGTGGGGCTACGAATCGTGTCGCGGATGCTTTAAGTCGCAGGGCAACTCTACTTACAACTCTAAGCGAAGAGGTGGTTGGCTTAGACTGTTTGAAAGAATTATATGAGAGTGATGAGGATTTTGGCCAAATTTGGAGTGAATGTGTTGCAAAAGAAACCCTTGATGATTTTTACATCAGCGAAGGATTTTTATTTCGGGGTAATCAATTGTGCATTCCGAGAGCTTCTCTTCGCGAGAAGTTGATTATTGATTTGCACGCCGGAGGACTAGGTGGTCATTTGGGACGTGATAAGACAATCTGCAGTGTAGAAGAATGATTTTATTGGCCTCAACTGAAGAAAGACGTGGGAAAGGTGGTGGCAAAGTGCTATGTTTGTCAAGTGTCAAAAGGCAAATCGCAGAACACCGGGCTATACACTCCTCTTCCTGTTTCTAGTGGTATTTGGAAGGACCTATCTATGAATTTCGTGTTGGGGTTGCCTCGGACACAACGTGGAGTTGATTCGGTTTTTGTGGTGGTTGACCGGTTTTCCAAGATGGCTCACTTTATCCCCTGTCGAAAGACATCAGACGCTTCGCACATTGCAAGGTTATTTTTTCGGGAAATTGTTCGTTTGCATGGCGTTCCGAAGACTATTACTTCTGATCGGGATGTTAAATTTTTGAGCCATTTTTGGATCGTACTATGGAAGATGTTCGATACTTCGCTGAATCGAAGTACCACGGCGCATCCCCAAACCGATGGGCAGACAGAGGTGACTAATCGAACACTAGGGAATTTAATTCGATGCATTTGTGGGGATCGACCTAAACAATGGGATCATGCTTTACCTCAAGCTGAGTTCGCTTACAACAGTGCCGTGCATACTGCAACAGGTGTGTCTCCTTTTTGTTTGGTGTATAGGGTTGTTTCGAAGCATGCGGTGGATTTAATACGTCTACCTAAAGAGCATCGGTCTAGTGTTGCGGCAAAACGATTGGCTAATGAGGTTCATGACATTCAAGTCGCGGTTAAGGAAAGACTCGAGCAAAGGAATGCCAAATACAAGGCGGCTGCAGACAAGCATCGTCGTTTGAAGGTTTTTGAGGTTGGTGACTCTATCATGGTGTTTCTTAGGAAGGAGCGGTTTCCGGCAGGCACATACACCAAATTGAAACCGAAAAAGTATGGTCCTTTCAAAATTTTGCATAAGATCAATGACAATGCATATGTGGTCGATCTTCCATCAACCATGGGCATTTCAAAAACTTTTAACGTTGCTGACTTATATGAGTATCGTGAGAATGATCCACTCTATCCAGATATGAACTCGGAGTCGAGTTCTTTCAAAGAAGAGGGGATTGATAAGGGACAAGTAATCTATCAGGATTAGAGTCCTAGCAGGTTTAATATTCAGTTATTTTCAATTTCCTATAGTTAGAGTCCTAGTATATTTTGAGTTCTATTTTATCGTAATTTTCTATTTTCTAGTTTAATTAGGATTTCTTGCTTTACGTATTATATATAGATCCAGTAGGTTTAGTTTTTAGCACGTTAAATTTTTTTTCTTATCAATAAAATTGAGAGTTATTTTCTAATTTTCTGGTGGATTCCGGAATTCGTTTGTTCTATAGATTAATTCGTAGAAATTTTTTTTTACCGTGCTTCCGTTCTGCGTCAGATTTACGCGGCAGCAAAATTACGAATGTCGTTCACAATAGTCTTCTCTTTCTCTCTCTAAAAACCCCCATATCCACCCGAACCCCAAAACCCTCAAAAGCACCAAAATTCACAAAAACCCTCAACCTTGCTCACAAATCCTTCCAAATCAGAAAATCTCGTCAATTTGAAAGGTAATTAATCATCTAAAGTAGCTATATATATTGAATTTCTGGTTAATCATGTGAAAATTCCCAGAAAATCGTGATTTTGGGTTGTTTTTAGCGTTACGTTTTCGAAGTTTCCACGCCTAAAATGGGCGTGTGAGAGCAGTTTCCACGCCTAAACCATGCGTGGAAACTGATCTCACACGCCCATTTTGGGCGTGAAATATTGGTTCGGGCGTTCGGTCTAGACGACGCCTAGATTGGTCGTCCGGTTCAAATTTTTTATTTTTTGCCCAGTATAAACGAAATGAATCATTATATTTAAATAAGTATTAGTTATCAAATTCATTGTAGGCTAGTTGGTCAAGGGACTCGTCTGTGACACAACAAACTCGTGTTCGAGCCTTGGCAGCAGTGCGCATATATGAAACATGGGTTTTGCAACGATTTCTAATATAAAAGCTATTAAAAATAAAATTGTTGAGAGAGAAAGATAGGTAGATGGTGGATTTAAATCTACAATAACATGGGTTTTGGAACAGTTTCTGATATAAAAGCTATTAAAAATAAAATTGTAGAGAGAGAAAGATAGGTAGATAGTGATTTTTTTAAACACGCATTCGTAATTTTGCTACCGCGAATATCACCTCTCCAAAACTAATAGTTGATAGTAGGACAAATTACGGTCACCCCTGATGTAAGGTCAAATTAGGAAAAAACCCCTCTTGTTTGCATAATTACAGGCATCCCTCAACTATGTATTTCCTTACACGTTCACCCATACGTTGTCAAATTTATACATGGGTGTTCATCCGGTTGGTAAACCGACCGAACCAAACCTAATCGAACTGAACGAAAATCCGGTACATACCGATTACTGAACCGGTAAATCGATTCGATATAATATATATATATATATATATATATATATATATATATATATATATATATATATATATATAATATTAATATTTAAACTAAAATTAATTTTATAAAAAAATTAAATATTTTTAATAAAATTTTGATAATTCGATTATCTATTGAACTGTACGATAAACGACATGAAAATTTGGAGTACCAAAATTTCAGTACAATTTTACCGAATGAACAACTAAATTTACTAACTTATAGGGTTTTCTTTTTTTTTGTAGTTGAGGAGTGACTGTAATTTGCCCTTAATAGGTTACATGTTTTTCCCCAAATTCCAGTATCCTTGTTTTTGTGTCCATTCTACATAGCTTTTGTTTTTCTAAGTTTTATGAAATATTTATTTATTCAAAGAAAAAAAAAAAACAAAACAAAAAAAAAAAAAACTCTTGCAATTTACAATTAGGCAATTAACTATGATTTAAAATATCTAAGCTTAGCCAAAATAATTATTATATAAAAAGAAATCATCCATTTATCTGAACATAAATCACCCCCCCACCCCCATCCCCTACCCTCGAGTATCCGTCACTGTTCATCCCCAGCTATGCATCGGATTTCGCATTAGGAGTTATTTGTTCTAAGAGTCCTCCATCGGTTTCAGTAAGTATTCATTCAGCCTCCAAGTTCACAAATTACAGTCACACTTCTTTTCTCTCGTCTTACATTTGAAATCCAATTTTGGTTTTTTTTTTTTTTTTTTTCTTTTTCTTAAATTGGATTTATGGATGAATTGGCGAATTATGGGCACCCAGTGCTGTTTGTATTGTTAATCGTAGAGCTTCATAAATTCTGTATTGCTTGTTTTGTTTGTGTCTTCGTTTATTTTACTAATTTTCAGTAGGATCGCTTTGGGAGGATTTTTCTGTTTCACGTGTTAGATAACGTTTGATTCAAGGATTAAAAGAGATAATAATATACAATTATCTTGTCCAATTTTTTTTTTTCGAAAGTTTGATGTTTTTGCTTTCTTATGTTTGTTATGTGGTGCTCTTAGGTACAAAAAATTTACATGAAGTTATGTACAACTTGAGCTGAAAATAAACTGAGATGATGATGATGATGTCTTGATTTATCGTCAACCTGGTGATTGATTCGTTCGGTGTTATCGTATTTGTAGTACAGGAAAAACTAGCGTAACCTTTGTTTGGACTCCATTAATATCTCTTTCCGACTTTCTACTTCCCTGTTCTTGGTGACGTTCGTTTTCCGTATCTCCTAGATTTTTTTATTGTGTAATTATATTTCTTTTTGGTTATCTTGTCTCTGGATAATAATTGTGTAGTTCGTCTTGTCTTTCTGCTCTTTTGAAGGGTTGAACAAGAAATAGATTCGTAACCTCTTTTAGTTCCCCCGATTTGCTTCTGCCATTTTTGACTGCTTACTACTAAGTTTATATATCGTTACTACATCCATTATCTTTTCTATTGGTGATTATCGGGTGGTGAGTGCGTGGTATATCAAAATACTTGTGGCAACAGTGGATAAATAACTACTTAAAATCGATCTCCGTTTTTTTCCTTTTCAGGAATGGATAGTGTGTGTCTGCATTCCCAGTTTAGCAGAACTGCACCTTTACACAGTAAAGAAAGTACATGGCAATGTCTCAGTTTGCTCAACTCTATGAAGGTATATCCTTACCCTTTTTACTCCAGTATAATTTACGGATGAATCTCTCCAGAGTAATGCAACCATTACAGTTTTCCAAAACGTCGTTTTTTTTTTTTTGTTTTTTTTTTTTCTGTTTCTTCATAGTTTTCTCAAATATTTCTTTTAAATTGTCACTGAATTGTTGATATTAAAGATTATGGAATTAAGTTTGCTTTTTTTTTTTTTTTAATTTCATGCAGAGCAGATGCAGTGGACTCAGCCTTCAATTCAACTTCAGAATTTTGCCACAACACTCGATTCACGCGCAAGCACTTGTAATTAAATGCGATAATCCTCAAAATGCAGATTTGCCTCGTTATTACTCCAAAAAGGAGAAGAAACCGTTTCCTATACCGATAGTCGAGCTAAGAAGAGCAGCCAGGCAGAGGCTGAAAGATAGCAAGAACAAACCAAGAGGAGCTGTCCCCCCTCCAAAACGAGGCCTCGTGGTCGAAAAACTAATTCCTCTCGCATATAGGGTGTTGAATGCAAGAATAAGGTTAATAAACAATCTCAAGAAGCTTTTGAAAGTGACGCCCGCCTATTCCTGCAAGTAATAATTCTCCATCCAATCATGTCTTTACGTTTGTCACTCTTTTCAACTGTACAGATCGCTGAAGATTACTATTTTTTTTTATATATCAGAAACTAAAATACATAAGATGAATTCAGAATACTCTTTCGTTCTTATTGTATTCACGTGTCTTTGAATTTACTAGCGTTTCTTGATTCTGAACTGCTAAATGTCGTTCCAATTTTCCGGACTTCAAATATGATATTGACCCTTTTTCAATTTGAATTTGTCAAAAGTCAGAACACCGAATTTGGAGCCCTTTTAGTTGGCTTTCTAATCCAACTTCAATCAGTTAGATTGGATGTTGAGTGAAAGAGTTATGCTTGAATGAGTTACATCCTGAATTTCGGAAAACTCAAAACGTCAAAGTTGTAGCCAATATTCATTCATTCATATCTCTCTCACCGAACATCCAATCAAGCTGATTCAAGTTGGATTAAAAACCAACTCAAAGGACTCCAAAATTTGATGATCTGAACTTTTTATAAATTCCAACTGAAAAGTAGTCAAAAATCACATTTGAAGTCAAAACAGCACCAATGAAACCGAAACAACATTTAGTACAAAAAGTTTAATCCGACGACAAATTATGGCAGGTGGTGCAGTGAAATCCACGTGGGTCCCACTGGGCATCCATTCAAATCATGCAGAGGGCCACAAGCTTCTGCCCGTAAAGGAGCTCATGAATGGGGCGAAGCGTTTCTCGAGGACATACTGGCACCGGTCGAGGCCTACCACTTGTATGATCGCCTCGGAAAACGTATCCCACACGAGGAAAGATTCTCCGTACCAAGAATACCAGCCGTAGTAGAGCTTTGCATTCAAGCGGGAGTCGACCTGCCGGAATATCCCACCAAACGGAGGCGAAAGCCAATCATACGCATTGGAAAACGTGAATTCGTCGACGCCGACGAGAGCGAGCTCCCAGACCCCGAACCAGATTCTCCGAAGCCGGAAATTTTGTCTGAATTATTCGATTCCGAAACTATCCCTCCGTCCAGCAAAGAAGAAACGGTTTTACTTGCTGAGGAAACACTCGAAGCGTGGGAAGAAATGAGAGGCGGAGCGAAGAAGCTGATGAAGCTGTACACTGTGAGGGCGTGTGGCTATTGTCCGGAAGTGCATGTGGGTCCCAGCGGTCACAAAGCACAGAACTGTGGGGCCCACAAGCACCAGCAGAGGAACGGGCAGCATGGATGGCAGGCTGCGATTCTTGATGACTTGATTCCACCGAAATACGTATGGCATGTGCCCGATGTTAATAAGCCTCTACAGAAGGAGCTGAGGAGCTTCTACGGGCAGGCACCTGCGGTGGTGGAGCTATGTGTACAGGCTGGCGCTGAGGTGCCGGATCATTACAGACCGACTATGAGGTCCGATGTTGGGATACCTGCAAATGTTAGAGAAGCGGAAATGGCGGTTTGAATCTCCTGTAAGTTTATGGTCGCCTTCTTTGTAAAAACTATTTAAAGAAAACAAAATTCGCAGATATAATTTGTGTAGGATTTGTGTTTTATATAAAACTTGTTTGTTGAAGCATATGGCGTCTCGAAATCTTTATTCTTGGCTGAATGATCGTCTAGCGAACCATATTTTAAGAATGATTGGGAAAAGACTGTTTTATCTTAGGTCATAGAAAATGGAAAGAACCTTCTTTCTGCCCAAGAAGTTTATCAAGAGAAGAATGGTATATAAGCTCCACCCTTTGGTGCATTTCAACGGAATGTCGTTGCTTGAAATATTTAAGGGTTGTGTTGAATATTACAGGAGAACGCACATGGAATCAAATAAGCTTCGGACAATCGTGAAATATATATTGACAACGGTAACAGAGAGATACAAATTTAAAAGACGCTGAAAGCACTAAATGTAGGATACACAATACACCATAAACAACAGATTCAACAACTGGAAAGCAAAGAAGAGAAGTAGACAAAAGACGACAACTTAACGAAAACTAATAATCATTCCAGGACAAGGTCGGATATAATTATAGGTGGATCCACTGAATTCTCAATCTCTGAGTATCGTTTTCTGATAACTTGTTCTTATATGATACACATCAAGGGTGTTTTGGTCCTTCTGGCAAAGTCGGTTTAGGCAATTCCGGAAACTTTGGGAGTTCAGGCAACTTAGGCACTTCTGGTTTTGGAAAAGCTGGCAGCTCAGGCTTGGGAATAGCTGGAAGCTCAGGCTTGGGAAGAGTTGGAATCTCAGGCTTGGGAAAAGCTGGAAGCTCAGGCTTGGGAAGTGATGGCAGCTCAGGCTTGGGAAATGCTGGTAGCTCAGGCTTAGGAAGAGCTGGGAGCTTAGGCAACTTAGGCACTTCAGGTTTTGGGAGAGTTGGCAGCTCAGGCTTGGGAAATGCTGGAAGCTCGGGCTTGGGAAAAGTCGGAATTTCGGGCTTAGGCAGTGATGGCAGCTCAGCCTTTTCCAATGTTACCTGAGGTGTGGGAAAAGCCGGAAGCTCAGGCTTGGGAAAAGCCGGAAGCTCAGGCTTGGGGAAAGCTGGAAGCTCTGGCTTGGGAAAAGCCGGAAGCTCAAGCTTGGGGAAAGCCGGAAGCTCAGGCTTGGGAAGAGTTGGAAGCTCTGGCTTGGGAAGAGTTGGAAGCTCAGGCTTGGGAAAAGCTGGAATTTCGGGCTTTGGAATCTCAAGGAGGTGGCGGGCCGCCTCTGCTTGGTTTGTGTTGCCCGTTATTGACGACAAAGTGATTAGCAGTAGCAAGAAAACGGAAGAGCGGATGTCAATTAATGCCATTTTTTAAAGAGGTGATTCTTGGATTGAAGTGTTTGATGTTTGATGAATGGAGTTTTGGTGTGTTGTGGTTTATATAGAATTTGGGGGTGTGGAGAAAACATCAAATGTTTTGGCATTGGTTGTTGGGAATATGGTCTTGTGTTAGTTCAACTTCCTAATGGTCTTCTTGTGTTTCTTCTTCATACATCTTTCGACTTTTTATTTTATTTTAATACGAAACATGTTACGAATGGAAAAGTAGGGATGACGTTTGAACCCTGAACCTCGACTCTAACTCTAATCATCAATGTCAATATGGAAATAGGATTGTGATCCAAAGTTGCTTTGAATTTGTTTCAAATTACTTGCATCGAAAAACTAGTTCAATTCGAATTTGAGTGTAATTTTGTTCAAGTTATTCGGATTTTTTTAATTGCATTACGAACGACACCGACATTGCGCAATCTTACTCCACTAATTAGGTATTTTCTTGTGGAACCCCATTTGAATTATAGTTGGGGTAAATTTCGAAGTCCTCCTAAACTTAGACTAAATTACGAAAAACACCCCACCTAGCCGTAATTACTAAAATCTCCATGCCGTTTGTTTCCTTCTTACACCAACCCACGTACACTGTTATTTTTCACGGAATTTTTTTGATACCATGTAAAATTTCCCGAAAAATGTCAATTTTACCCCTATAAATGTGGAATTTGTTTATGTTACTTTTTAAAGACAAAATTTACCCTCGTAGGGGTAATAATAATGCTAAAAAGTTGTGAATGTGTTATTTAATAAGAATAAAGATTTTGTGTAAAGCTTAAGGGTAATTTTTTACATTTAAAAAATAGCATAAAGTCACATCTGTAGGAATAGGATCGACATTTTTTGTGAAATATTTCCTGAAATCAAACAGATTCCATGAAAAACCATACCGTAACGAGGTCGGTGTAAGATGGAAACAAACGTCGGGGGAATTTTGGTAACAACGGATATATGGGGTGTTTTTTATAATTTAGTCTAAGTTCAAGGGTTTTTGTTTTTAATTTACCCTTATAGTTATATTGTCACCTAAAAATATGGCATTAGTTGAATTTTGCCATCTACACACAGCTGACTTCATAATGTTGGTAAGAAAATCCATATGACAATGAAACTATGAATGTAGCTTAACGCACACATAATTTCAGAATCTGTTGCAATTCGTACACGATATTCATTTCTTCTTACATTGTCAAAATCCGTCGACCTAACTCATATATATGTTAATTATCAAAAAAAAAACTCATATATATGTTTAGTTATTTAACCATTTTCCTTAAATCAAACATGAAATTGTATATCACATACAATTATTTGAAAATTAATATTTCCATTATAATATAAATAAGGGGCAGCTAAAATTAATACCTGTTTTTTCTCACTTTAATACCTCCAAATTTAATACCATATTTTTTATAGAAGTCTTTTTTTTTTAAATTCTTTGATTAATACCACAAATAATCTTTTTATTAGCAAAGTACTAAAATATCCCTAGTCAAATAAAATACAATTTATACAAACAAATTTTCTTTTCCTCATTTCAATCCGAAGATAATAAAAGAAAGGGTAAATTACAAACACCCCCCCTGAGGTATGGTAAAATCACAAAAACCCCCCTCTTGTTTGGATAATTACATCTACCCCCGTCAACTATGATTTTTTCTTAGACCTCCACCTTTATGGTGCCAAATTCAACATAGTCATCTAGATTTCGTGAAACGTGCTCTAGTTTGTACTCTTTTTGTGTAAAAAATACAGTTTCCGATGCACCACAAACTGATATATACAAGTTAAAAATCACATATTATGATCATCTTGCTTCATAATGTAGAGTTTGAATGGGATAAAACGGGTACAAAAGTGATAATATTACATATAATCTCGAAAATTCCACTAAATTTGATGAGTTGAGGGGGTGCTTGTAATTATCCAAACAAGAGGGGTGTTTTTGTAATTTGACCATACCTCAGGGGGGTGTTTGTAATTTACCCTAAAAGAAATAAACATTCTTTTTTCTCTCCCAAACCCAAACCCGTTAAACCCTCTCTTCTTCATCTTCTTACAAACCCTTCAAAAAAACCAAACCTTCCAAAAACTTATAAAATGGAGTCACAAGACAACAAAATGGTAGTCTACGTTAGGGGCAGTGGCGTATCAAGTGTGCTACTGCACACCCTTGATTTAAAAAAAAAAATTATTTCCTATATATGTATCACTATATACCTGCAAATGTAAAAATTGTCATCGCAATGCTGTAGCTTAACTGGTTAAGTGCTCTATAGAATTCGTCCGAGGTACATGGTTCGAAGCCTGAGAGTCTCAACCTCTCTATTTTTGTTTCTTTTTTATTCCTAATTTTCCATTACATACAATATTTCAATTGTTTTAAAAAATGTTGAATATGTGGGTATTTTTTAATATTAAAAAAAAAAATCTCCTAATATAACATATATTTTGCTATTTGTAACTTTAACTTATTTACCATTTCTTTAATATTAAATATAATATAAATTATTCCAAAATTCAATATTTCAATTGTTTTAAAAAATGTTGAATATGTAGGTATTTTTTAATATTTAAAAAAAATCTCCTAATATAACATATATTTTGCTACTTGTAACTTTAATTTATTTACCATTTCTTTAATATTAAATATAATATAAATTATTCCAAAATTCTAAATATTGAATATATATATGTATTATTTCAATTTTTTTTCTATATTTACAATTATGTGGGGTTTTTTTTTTCTTTTTGAAAATTCAAAATCTGCTAATGAAACGTACATTTTGTCACTTGCAACTATAATATGTTTACCACTCGTTTAATATTTTCACCAATTTTATGTCTAAATATTTCTTAAATTTGCCCAAAAATGGTAAAATAATCCCTTTAAATTTAAAAATTTTAAAGATTTTTAATTATTTAATGTGTATAGTATTCAAAAAAAAAATTTCGGGGGCGCAGCCCCCGTAAACTATTAGCCAATCATTATATTTTTTACTATATTTAATTTCGAACACACCCTTGGCAAAAATCCTAGATTCGCCACTGGTTAGGGGTGTGCACGGGTTGTATGGCACGGTTTTTGCAATATACCTAACATGTACCGATAATATCGGTTTTTCATATTTTAAGAATCGAACATGTCGATTTTTTTCGGTTCGGTGTTAATCGATATTTTGGTTTTCGGTTAACGGTTTCGGTACCAATTTGGTTTATTTTCGATTTCGATTTCGTTTATCGATTTGGCATAAAACTAATATTTGATCAACAGTGAATTTGGACTTTCATTACATTGTTTGAGAAAATTAACAAATAACAACCCAAAATAAACGAATAAAAAACATGTCACAACCCAAAATTAACTAATAAAAAACATGTCACATGGAGGCGTTCAAAGGATAGAGGCGTGCTTGGGGAAGACGGTAAATATTTATACTATTTATAAAAACGACTGTTTTGTATAAATCGGTTTTGTTTGGGTAATTGTTTCGGTAATTTTTTTATTCTCCACACAAATCGATATTTTTGGGTTTTCAAAAACAAATTACCGTATATGCGTTCTAAGTAGTCGAGTCGGTGCATATCGGCTAGGTTCTTTTGGTTTTCGGTTTTCGGTTTTTTTGCTCAACCCTAGTTTACATGGAAGGAGAATCCATTAAATTATGTATATCCGGCGCACTAACCTGAAATGAATCCCTTTTCTAATCGGAGTGAGATAGACTCTTTAATTGGAGGATAAAAGCGAAGAAATGCCTACCTACAATAATAGATCTACTCTTCTGTCTCGCCTCCTTACCTTGCTTTTCAACCTTCGCTCAAATGTTGTAAGGACTGGACCTTATTCTATAACCGGACTTGATGAAATAGGTCATTTTTCAAAGAAATGCGTTTGATAAGCATCGGCCCAGCTTCTTTCATCACGAGAAAGGGGTTCAGTAAAGGGCGGTGAAAAAAGCAAACTGGACTTCCGAACCAATCGTACAACCCGTTTGGCAATAATGTCTTTTTTGAGCTTGGAAGTCGATTTTGAAGGTTTTCTTTAACCCTGTCGACAATTTTCGACATATACAAGTCGAAATTTTGTAAATATTCGACACCGACTTGTCGAAACATATTAAAAAGACAAAAAAAAAAAATGAATTTCGACACGTACATGTATACAGTATATGTCGAAATTCGATTTTTTTTCTAATCTATTTTTCGACAAGTTGGTGTCGAAAATTGACAAAAAGTTCGACATGTATGTTTCGAAAACTTTCGGCCGATTTCAAAAAAGAAAACTCAAAATCGACTTCGAAGCTCAAAAAACACATAATACATATCTTGATGGGTTCTCTTTGATCGTAAACTACCATTTTGTTGTCATTTGACACCATTTTGAAAGTTGTGCGAGATTTTGGTTTCTTTAGTTTTGAGATTTTTTTAGGAGGGTTTGTTGTGAGGAAGGAGAAGGTTGAGGGGGGCTTGTGCAGAAGGAGAGGGGCTTGAGCGATTTTGTGTGGATGGTATTGAAGAAAGAAAAATGAGATTTTAATGTTTTTCTGGTATTGATTTTGATTAAGAGTATTTATGTCGTTACATATTTATTATCTAATTTTTATTTGGATGGTTTTGAAGTGAGGAAAAATTAGTATTAGTTTTAGCTGCCCAATAATAATTCAGGCTCGGTTTCACTTTGCATCCTTGAAACATACTATTTTGGTACTATGTACCCTCGAAACAAATTAATAGCACTTTGCACTCTCAAAATATCATAAATCATGCATAATGCACCCAGATGAATTTTTAAAGCTAAAAAATGCATTTTAATATTTTTAGTAATATTTTTTTAGGATGCCTAATGTCAAATATTTTTTTTATTCATCAACCATTTTGAAACTATAAAGTACAAACATAAAAATACATTTTATCAACATATTTAAAAATTATATACTTTTTTTATCAAAATAAAATATTTAACAAAAAAAAATATCATTTTGTTATTCCGTTATCAAGTTATTTGAAAATCATATTTTCTTCCAAATATTTTTACCTAATATTTTCAATCAATTATAATAGTAGATCCATCAATCGAATAATTTAGTGATAAAAGCTTGTTTTAAATTTTTTGTAAGAAAATATAGTTTTTTTTTTAAATAAGCCGGTATAATTTTTATTTTTTCGCACTTTGTCCGCTCGAAATTAGGTTGAAGGTTCAAGAAAATAACAATTTATTTTTTTATTTTGCACCCCGAAAAAGAAAACGCCAATGAAAAATGAAATTGCCTTTATTATTCAATGCAGGGGCATTGTGAATGATTTATTGTGTTTTAAGGGTGCAAAGTACTATTATTATTTTTCGAAGTTGCAAAGTGCCAAACTGGTACATATCAAGGGTGCAAAGTGGGATTAAGCCAATAATTCATTATATAATGTTTAAATAAAGGGTGTTGATAAATGCAAGACAAGTTTTAGTAAATATAGGACATTTTATTTAAAAATTCAAATTCTAATATATATACCAACTTATTTTGTGAAATCTTTTTCTCAGAAGTTTTCTTCAACACATTATTTTGAGAAAATATGACACAAATATTTTTGGTAAACATAGACACTTTATTTAAAAATTCAATACCTATATGTATCATCTTTTTTTTTTCAAACTTTTTTTTCATCGACATTATTTTGAGAGAATAACATACCACTGATCATCATTAATAACCAAGAACATGGGATTTATCGGTTTTGGAGGATAATACGGTTGAAAGTGAGCTAAAAAATTAGTTATATTTAATATGAAATAGTACAGACAAATAAATTTAGAGTTTTCTTCATATGTGTTTGAGACTCGAAATTGTAGAGAATAAATATAATCATTTAACTGTTAATGATAAACAGATGACGAGAATTAATTTTTATATTAAAATATCTATAGCTACTAATTATGGGCCCATAATAAAGATAGAATCTATATTTTTACATTGAGACAAAAAAACCTGTTAACACTACACTCAAAAAAGGAAACGAATTTAACGAGCAAGAATGTTTTCTTGCAAGAAACCAAAAAGGGAAAGTAGCTGCTGCAACTTTCACCGAGGCAGAGAAGGAGCAAAAAAAATACCAATGAACACAGAGTAACAACTCTTGCATGGATGCGGCAGAGAACTATGGCAAAGTTACGAACATCGCATCGCTACACTGAAATAAATTTTCGACATCAACTTGACTTATGAGCACCCTCTCAAATCTCGCGACAATAGAAAACAAATAAGTTTAACATGTAATTTAGCTTTTGTGGCTCTCTTACAAATTTTCTTGTAAGAGTAGAAGAATGTCACTAATATCCTCTCCATAAATGAGAACTAAGACATAAAATTACTATAATCCAAGGCTAGTATGAAAACACAGTATATGCCAAACTAGTATATCATCAAACTAAGTTTACTTTTGACGAGGTTTTTATGTGTCTTCGACTTCATTTTTTAGTCAATCTTCACCGATGAGTAGATAAGCCTCGTGAACCAGAAACAGGCGTAGAAACCAATAGTACCAGTCAGCATAAAGAAAGCATACGAACCAATCAGCATATACCCGAAATACAAAACACCAGAAACCGGCTTCGTGATATTCAGCCTCGTGAAGAAGTAGAACGCCGCGTAAAGGAACAGATAAAGCGCCGACGAACCAGAAGTCAAATACGACCTCCACCACCACAAGTAATCCTCACTGCACAACTGGAAATAGCAAAGCACGACCGTGATTTCAGCACATGTCACAATCAAGATAAGGAACACGACGAAGAGGAAACCGAAGATGTAATAGAACTGGTGCAGCCAGATCGACGAAAGTATGAAAAACAGCTCGATGAACACCGCTCCAAAGGGGAGTACGCCCCCAATCAAGATTGAGAAAATAGGGTTCATGTACCAAGCCTGCTCGGGTATTTGCCTCGGGATTTTATTTGTTTTCACCGGAGGCTCAATAGCTGGTTTCTTCGAACCTACATAACTACCCACAAATACAAGCGGTACCGAAATTCCGAACCACAGCACTACTAACGCAAACATGGTCCCAAACGGGACTGCCCCAGAGGATTCCTCCCCCCAAATAAGTGCGTTCAAGACGAAGAAAATAGCAAAGAGGATTGCGGGGAATATTAAAGCTGTCTTGAGAGTCATTTTCTTCCATTCGGTTCCTTTAAACATTTTGTAAAGACGGGCTGAAGCGTATCCAGCGAAAAGTCCCATGAAAACCCAGAGTAGAAGCATGGCGGTCATTAATCCTCCTCGGTTAGAAGGGGACAAGAACCCTAATGCTGCGAAGATAATTGTGACCAATATCATTCCGAAGAACTGAACACCTGTTCCGACATAAACGCAGAGCAAATCGGAGTTCATTGGAGGCCTGAAAACATCGCCGTGAACTAATTTCCACCCGGTTTCTTCTTGAGCTTCTTCCTGTGTTTCCAATTGGTTGTACTTGGAAATATCGCGGTAGAGAGTGCGGAGCATAATCATGGCCACCATTCCCGAGAGGAAGAGGACTATCATTAAAGAATTCACAATCGAGAACCAATGGATCTGATCGTCGGCCATGTACAGATATGTATCCCATCTAGAAGCCCACTTGATTTCACTCTCCTACAAGACAAGGACAGTGCAATATTAGAATCTTCGTAATTTATAAGATTAATTATGAAGTCCAAACGAGAAAGAGAAGAATATACCTGAAACTCCACATCGTATGTGAAAACAATTTCTTTATTCTCTTCAACCTCCTGAGGAGAATTAGAGTCGGTTACACTTCGTTTTGCATGAGGATCACACGTTGTTAATCGTGTTTTATCATCCCATTGACCATCATGCTCATGCTTTACACTGGAGATAACAACTTTAAGATCAGTTCTGGGTCAAAATAGATACAGCAAAAGAATCGTTAAAACCGCATTACCTGAAAGGTTGGACTTCAAATCCCACAATTCTAGCAGCAGCAGTTTCTTCATCCTTGTGGTACTTCACAGTAAATGCCAAGTGATTGTAGATAAAATACTTCTCCTCCGATCTCTATTAGCAACAGATTAAAGAAAGACAATATTTCAAGATTCAACTCACCATTTATAAAGAGACTTTTCAACAGCAAAGCAAAATTAAATACTCACCCCAGCATAATGTCCTTTCCTACCAACATCAATACCATGCTGATAAGCCACGGACACCATTTCAGCTGTTTTATAAGGCATAACAAGAGGGAGATTATCCAAAATCCTGTCAAAAGAACCATCAAAGGAGGAGGTTAGCCATTATTGATAAGGAATTAGAATGGAATAGATTCATTCAACATGGTGATTTACATGTTCACTCGATATTCATCATCGATCTTCTCTTTGAATTCCTTTGCATCTTTGGCGTTCAGTGTCATATGGCAGACAATATTGCACATCTGTGGCTCTCGCATCTTAAACTGCGCATTTTTTGTAGTACATTAATTTTTTTAACCCACGAATCAAAAGTTAGAAGGAACCCATCTAAATTCACCATACAAGA
The DNA here is from genome assembly GCF_000504015.1 of Erythranthe guttata. Next base: position 122,663 of record NW_012193284.1, on the reverse strand, counting down.
AATGAACAAATAACAAAGCGAAATGAACGATATAGAAGAACAAAAAAGGGACTGCAAGAAGAATTACCACATAGGGAGAGTTCTCAATGCGATCACCCCGAAGAACTTCTCCAAGGTTTTCAGCACTGTCCACAATTTTCTCAGGTTTACAGTAAGGTAGGGAATAATAGGAATATGGAAGCTGTGTTTTTATTGAGGTCAGTTTGTTCACTTTCACCTTCAGTAGATCCCCCTGCATCACAGACAACCAAGAAAACTATTCAGGTATATATTCAACAATAGACATATACATAGGAATCAGTTGAAGTAATATGTAGTAAATGAAGTTTAACACAAAAACGCAGGTATATATATTACTTTTTCACCCATAGGTTGACATTGCTGTTTTTATCGATTAACAAAAATCCATAAAAGCTTATTTTCCACATTATGTTTAGGTGGCAATGTATTTATCTTCAAACATTCTTTCACGGGTGTCTTCTTTTAACATTGAAAACGACATAAAAAACAAAAAGCATAGCAGTCCATGTAGTGGAAGACTAAGCTACAAAGAAGATAAAGTGGCTAGTCAATCGAAAATAGTCCGCGAAACTCCAATTTTTTTAAGGATGTATTGTAGTAGTCAATATAATATTTACTGCTTATTTATTCTGCGATTTATTCCACACAATATAACATATCAGTCACATGCAAAAGTATAGTTCCAAAATATAAGGCTAAGAAAGTGTGCTTGGTAGATACCAAAAGGAAGGAATTGGGGGAGGAGAAGGAACCAAAGTAGTTAAAATCCTAGGATTTTACGATTTTACTACTCTAGAATCTTAATCCAAGCAAAATCCTTCTAGGTGTTGGGAGTAAAATCTTTAAAATCTATGAATTTACTAGGATTTAACAATTTTACATTTGTATCAGAACTTGGATAGGATTCAGTTTGTTTCGACCAGACTCAATTGTTTTTTCTTCAAAACAAGTGAAACTCAAGTAAAGCTCAAACATTTTCAGAACTCCAACTCTAACACAAACAGCAAACAATAACAAGGAAAGAGTAATCCAATTATCAACAACAACGAATGACACATGCTTTTTTAATGTTGGAACATACTTCATGCATGTTAGGAGATGTTCGGTATATTGTGAGACAAATAACATTTGGCATGCTATTTACATTGACAAGATATGTAAAATTCAAAATACTACAGTTTTTATGATCCAATTTTACGATTAAGATTTTACAGCCCCTTTTTAATTTTACATAATATCCCAATTTCCACTACTATGGAGGGAACCCGTTCTCATGATCGATAAGAAGAAAATGAAATAAGATTTAAAGGAGGAAGAATTAGTAGATCCTATTCCCAGCCCTCTTCGACATCACACCCTCAATTCTCAAATGTACTTCTAAAATTGAGACGCTTACCACGAATATATGATTCATTATTTTCATAGCAATCGGCTTTCTCGTGGTGCCTTTTATTTCTCTAAAACCGCAGATGAAGATGAAATAAGAAATCAATAATCCTAGGAGTGGGCAACAGGGGATTTCAGAAAGAGTGACTGGAAGGGATGCATGAGTTACGAGATCAAAGGGTATACAAAATATGCATAGTTAAGCTGCTCTAATACATCTGGACAGTTGACATTGATAATCTTAAGAATCCGCATAAGCACAAAACGTGACAAAAGGGTGTACTTCTGCAAAGTTAGATTAGCACTGCACCTAACATCCTGGAACTTAAAACCTTGGGGGTGCTCTTTCAATGACTGTGATTGAGCTATTTCCACGGTCAAGATATTTGTTGCTCGGGATGCCGCGTCGATGAGAGCGGCCAATAGGGTATCAGTGGTTCTACAAATTGGAATTGGATTTGGCATTGGAGAAGACCATCGTGAGTAGATGGAGAAAAAGTACATTAGAAAAATGGGAGGTTCTCGATTATCTTTTTGGTTGAAAGATATTACATTGCAATTGCCATTGAAGACGACAAATGGGGGTTAGATGGAGAAGATACATAGACCCAACAGAGATTGATTTACACTTTTGTAAGATAACCAAAAAAAAATCAATAATTTATAGTCATTTTTACATTTTTCCTTTAACTTCCAAACAAAATTAAAGAAAGTCTACTTCAGAAATCAAAATTCTTTGATTTCACTTTCCTTTGCATTTTCATTTCCCTCATTTCAAAATCCCCAATCCAATCACATAAAAAGATCTAATCATCTAAAAATGCCCTAAATCAAAAAAATCACACTTCATATAAATGTACACATACACTCATGCTCACCAATTACCCACACTCACGAATCAATTCAACACATAATTCAATATTCATGTATTCTACAAAGAACTAATCCACAGATATTGTTAACAGTCCAAAACTCGAGAAGTGTGTATATATACATATCTATATACATAAACATATACATAAACATATAAATAGATATAGAAAAGTGTACGCAGAGAAGGATTAACGGCACCTTGAAGAAATCCTGGGGAGCGACACCGGGAAGGTAGAAGGAGTGAGCGACGGTGACGAGCAGAAGGAGCGTGACGCAAACGCACATCCGAATCGCGTGAGGCCTTCTCCCAACAACCGCCATCTTTTATCTATCCAATCACCACAGCGCAAGATTGATTGTTGAATCGAAGATCTAGATCCAACCTTCAGCTATACACTCCCTCTCTACAACTGCGTGTGTATGTATATCTGTGTGCGTGTGTGACTGTGTGTAAGGATTGAACGGAAAGAGCGAAGATGAAACCGGAAACAAGGTAGGAAATCCAACGGGGGAAAGAGTGCAAGGTTTTACCTGCATACAAGGAATGAGAGGTATTGACCGTCGGATTGGGATCGATTTTGATCTGATGGCTGGTAATTTTTTCCTATTTATTAACCACAAATTAGTTGACTGAGGCGTTTGACTTGTGGAAGTGACACACTCCCCCCATCCTATTTTTTAATTGGGGAAATTGGCTAGACACCCCTTATTCTGGACTTATATAGGTGGAGATCCTAATTGTTTGATGAATATAGGTCTAGGTCATTTGACAAAATAAAATAATATAAATAAAATAAAATAATTAGTACATTTACATAAAACACCCTTAATTAAAAAGAAAGTAAATCCCATATATCACTCTTCCTTTCTCTCAAATCTCACGTATATCTCTCTCTATATATCAAATCTGTCATCTCTCTTTTCCTCTCTATCCCGTATCTCGCTCTCCATCGTCTATTTTTTTTTTTTTTCGGACTCTTCTTTTCTGTTTTAGTTTTTTTTTCCAATAAGCATCTTTTCGACAAGAAATTCTGATCATTTTTTTACTTTCTTCCCTTTCTCGATTCCGATTTCTTTCTTTCTTTTTGAATCCCGCCATAGCTAGAACCTTCAACAAACTATAACAAAATATTTTTCGTTTGTTTTTTGGTTGTGGGACATTTTGCTGTTCTTTGTTTGGGAAAATCGTTTGCTATTTTGGAGACCTTGTTTGTTGTTTGTATTTAATTTCTACTTCTCCAGTTATTACGATGGAAGGCGATTCAGGAGACTCTCGCCTCGATCTTGGGTGGTGTTTCTACGGGAATTGATCTACGAGATTTTGATGCACCTTTTCACCGGCGTTCGAAATCCACCTTCTGCTTCGTCCCCAACAATATCTTCGTCTCGGTCCCTACCATCCTCGCCGAGGGCTTTGACGGGTTGCACTCAATTGATTGGGTTCATTGCGGCGATGGCGGCCATAGGATTTTTGACGGAGTTAGGACTGGCGGCAAGGGATTTGGGCGAGTATCTCGGTTTTTTTTTTCGTTGTTTTTATTTTGCATTTTGCAATTCATGTTACATATTGTTTCTCATTTTGAATTTTTTCCTCAGTTTGATGTTTGTATTTGGAGAAGTCATAGGTAATATTTTTTTAGCAACTCAATAATGCAAATTCTGGATTTTTTTTTTCCAATTTGCTGTTTTTCGGCTGAATCATTGGTATTTTGTTGTTTGCAATTCTATAATACAAATTATAATATTAAGTTTGCTATTTGCAGTTCACGAAGTCATAAGCGCCATTTGCTATTTGCAGTTCACAGAGTCATAGGCGTCAGTTTGCTATTTGCAGTTCACGATAGACGGTGGCACGACGGTGGTGTCGTTTTTAGAGTATGAATTTGTACAATATATAGTATATTTTTTTTTACTAATTTCTTTATTTTTTTTATTATATTTTGCAAGAGAGATGGTTGGGAATTTGTTTTGATAGAGATATTTTTAAGGGATTTGATTTGATTTGGCTAAGGGTATTTTTGACAGAATAATTATTATTAATTTATTAAAATATAGAAATTTTGACTTGGATTTATACACATAAATTATAAGATAGAGGGACCCATAACAAATTGCCCCTTTTTAATTTTATTATCTTCAATTTGGACATGGTTTTTAAGTTATATGTCTCAAACACATGACACTTTAGTTTTATATTAAAAATAAATTTATTTACGGGAAATAAACATTAAATTAAAATAAATATTTTTAGACAATATTTTTTAAATATTGGATGAAATTAATTCAATTTATTAAAAAAAAAATTAAACATTATATTTTGTTCGGTTACATCAAATTTTATGAAGTTAATTGTAATTAGAATTTTTTTAATTAAATAAATAAATTTGATAAATGTTTTTTTTACTATACGATTATATTCCATTAATTATATGTAATAATTTGTTTTGTTTAATCATTTTTATTTATTTAAATTAATACTACATCAATAACATTGAATACACGTTAAATTTTACTATTTGAAGTTTTGAACATGTATGACTTAAGAAATCATAATCTAATTCTCACAAAATATTCTAGATTATGTGAAATATTCTCCAATTTGTACTCATTTTACCTCATTTGAACTTCATATTTTGAAATAAGATCATAATATATGTCTTTTGGGCCGGTGCATCAGAAACTGCATTTTTATACAAAATGAGTACAAACTAGATAATATACCACGGAATCTACAAAATTTTGTTAAATTCAACACCATAAGGACGGGACACCTAAGAAAATATATAATTGAAGATTCGTTGTAAATATTAGTATTTTCACCTTATTTTAGGGTGGCCGTTTTCCAAGAGAAAAACAAATACTAATTTATATATTCTCAAGTCTCAACTAAGAAATTAAAAACAACTTAGAAAATGAAAACAAAAGTGAACAAAGAAAGCATACAAATTAATAAATAAAAGTTGTGTTTTTGGTCAACAATAATACTTCCCATCCCTGTCAAATCAGTCAAACTTCAACAATCACATCACAATCAAGAACAAGACAAAATCCTGAAACCCTAAATTCCACTTGTTGGCCCAATTGGACCCATTCAATATAGTTTTGTTAATAATAAAAACAAAAACCCTAATTCTTGATCACTTAAACACCAAAAAACAAATACTACAATTAGAAAGTTTCTATATTTGAGCCCCAAAGTCCCAAACATGAACAACCCCACTAGAAGCACAAGCAGCCACATACCTCTCATCAACAACAAGTGCATCACAAAACTCCCCAATTCTCTCTCTAAAACTATACATATACCCCCCACTCTCTATCTCCCAAACCCTAATCACCCCTCCACCAAACACCACCCCATATCCACCATTCACACACCCTAACACCAACCCTCCTCCTCTAACGGTGAACCTACAAATCTCCGTTAGATCGACCACCCTCCGCAAGGTGGCGGCCCCACGGCTGTCAGCTATCAGGGCTGAGTCAGCGTTCGAGTCGAACGAGCTGACGATAATGCCCCTTGACCGCACGAGTTGTTGTTGTAGTTCGCCTAAGACGAGGCCTACTTGGTTTTGTAGGTCGAACACGATGACTCTGAGGCTAGTGCATGCAATAACGGCGTTTCCGTGGTTTGTGATCCGGACTCGGCCGATGACGTCGTCGGTTATTTCGGTGAGTGAATGCCAACCCATTAGTGCTTGGGGATCGGTGAGTGTTCCTCCGATGAAGACTAGCTCTCCCGTTTCGTTGTTCCATATGTGAAAGGCGCGCCCCGGAACACCTGAACAATAATATAATGGACATGCGCTTATATATATACACGAATGTTCGTATACTAATTGTTAGTACACAAAGATCAAGAAAATATATATATACCGGCATAGAGACCAACCCACCACCGGCTATTGCCGGTGAAGTCGACCAGAGCGCCGTCGTTCACAACGTCCCCCATGTGGGCCCGGCGCAACGGCCCCGTGCCGCCGCCGTGAATGACCGTGGCATGAATATCGCCGTCCAGCGTGGCGAAGACAAGACTAATGTCCGATAAGATGATTCCGGACACGGAACGAGAAAACCGGCCGATTCGATCTCGGTGCTGAGGGTAGAACGTGGACAGGTGGCGGCTGCTGGGGAGGTGGAAGAGGCGAACTGCACCGTCGGAGAAGCCGGCGGCTAGGTGGTGGTCGGAAAGTGCCAGCCGCCGGCATGAATGTTGACCAATGTTGTTGTCGTAGTCGTCTGGTGGGATGTAATATTGGAGGGTGGTGTGGGCGTATCTGCGGCGGCGGAAATTGGCGGCGGTGCGGTGGCGGTAGATGTACTCCTCCCGCCATGTGTGGCGGAGGAGAAGGTGGTTGATGTTCCAGATGCGTTGGGTGAGGTTCTGCCATAGAAGCTCTGAGCGAGATATGGCCCTCCATGTTGAACAGACCTGCATTTAATTTTATTTTATTTTATATTTATTATTAAAAAAATAATATTTTATTATAGTTGTTAAAAATTACAGAACAAATCATTTTTTTTTTCTAAGTTGAGACATTTATTGAAAATAAAGATGAGATAATGCCACTAGCTCTCTGCAAACATGAAATTCAGAAAATTTATTTAAAAATAAACAAATGATTTCGTGTGATTAGCAAGTGGATTAACCTGGTGAAGTTAAAAAGAAAAGTGGATTAAGATGAAAATTAGCAATTTTTAATTCACTTGAAAATGTAATAATGAAACAAATTATACAAAAGGACTTTTGATAGGTTGCAAAGTAATTTCCAACGACATAATTCCAAAAATTCATACAGTTTAACAAATTATCTCCTATTCAATTTCACAAATTGTTACGTTTTTTCGGAATTTATCTAGGAAGCGACAATAAACCAAAATAACGGCGATTATCCCGATTTCCAGGTAATTTTTTTATTTTTTTGAAAAAAAAATCTAGTTATTTTGTGTTGATTAACATGGAATTAATCCCCATCAGCGATTCAGGACTCCGTGTTGAACAACACGGAAATAGCATAATTTATTTATTTTTATTCGAGACATACATAATTCAAGAATCGTAAAAACATAAAATTTACCTCAAACCCGTTATCATATATACGAGTCGAAAAATATTTGCATTGAGAGAGATTTTCTCGTTGAGAGAAAGTAAAATTTGAAAATATGAAAAAATTAACAAAATTAATAAATGTTAAAATATCACTCAAAAACCAATCAATTTTCACTCTGCAAATAGTGAAAGTATATATTGTAAGTGAAGTACTGAGAGAGTGGGTTTGGAGTGGTCTCTATCAGTATGCCGAAAGCAAGTTATACTGAGTAAAAAATGGCAGAGAAAACAAGCTGAAAATATCATTTAATTGACTAATAATTGAAGCATGGGATTTATTTATTTGATTTATATCTAAAAAAGAACCCTTGTCCATTTAAGATCCGCACCAAAAGGGTGATCAAATCATACGTACCCAGAAAAAAAGATTTTCTGCACTTTTAGCCCTTTTAGATTTCATATCTACACGTACACGTACAACTATATACACAAATTTTATATATTTCTGTATGTCTTGTGAATTGTCACATTATTTCTAATTTTTAAATAATAATATAATATAGAGGCTAGCATTTTTTTTTTTTTTTTAAATAAATCCCAGTTTCGTCTAACCAGGGTTCGTCGTTAATGTATGAAGAAGACCTTTACCACCTTAGTCTTTTCTCCCAACATATATATAACAATACAATTTCTTTAAAATCAAGGGTGTGCAGCTGCACATCCTAGACCATAACCAGATCCGTCACTAGCTGGAACGGAACTGAAACAATGCGATATTAACTTAATGGAACTGGAACATCAGTGTACCGCGATATTCCGGCGAACCATGCGTCAGACTAAATTCTTGTCTTGTAACTTCTTGTCACTTGAGCCAAAAGGTTATTTAAATTGAATATATTATGTAACATGTTTTAGGGCATGCTTCTTGATATATGTAATTTGGGTCAAAGATTGTATTTTCTATTGGTGTTATACTTATAATAGCTAGCGTGCATGATTTTAGACAATTGTTTATTCAAACCTTTTTTCTTCAATAAAACCAAACATATATATATATATATATATACACAAACAAAGACCAATATATTATATATATATATAGAGATAGAAGAAGAAGATATATATGAAAGGGTACCCGGAAAATGTGGAAGAGAGCTTGGGCAGCTGCAAGGCGGCCAAGATTGAGAGCTGCATCAATGGCCACTTTGTACGCAAAAGCTTCGACAAATGGCTCCGGCCAAACCCCGTAACTATTAATGCTCGATAATCTCATCCTTCTACCGCGTGACGAAGATCCGCCGCCGCCTTCTACTCTTTCGACTTCTTCGGAAGACGACGGTGTTGACATGTGCGCGCGTGTAATAGTGTTAACGGAAGAAACCGAAAGGTATAATGGAGACAAGGACAGAAATAAACAAGGGTCCAAAAATGGGGGACTGATGTTTAATTTATTTGTGCAGGAGTTCAGGAAACTTGATTAGCTAGAGCTAGGTTAAAAAAAAATAAAAAAAATTATGGAATTATTAATAAATAGATGCAAATTGAAGGAAATTAAATGGGGAAAAAAGAGAGGAATTTTTCCGCATGCAAAGTTCAAATGAGGAGCTGGTGTACTAGTTGTGGGTCAATGTTTATATAATATATATATATATATATATATATATATATACAGGTTTCGGAGCCACTTGCATGCGCAGGTTTTGCATGGGGAAGAGAGCGAGTGATCTCTCTTGTTCATTAATTCGTGAAGCATTTGCCTTTTTTTCGATCTTCTAAATCAAAAACCGCAAACATTACAATAGTCGTAAAAGATTCATTCATTTTTTCAATACTACTTTATATTCCATTTGTTTCTTATTATATGTCTTTTCGAGATTTTTTCTTGTCCCATATTATTGTTATTTTAGAGTTTTTTATAAAGTATTAATTGTATTTTTATAATTTTGCCCATAAATTACTTTTAATTAGTTAATTAAAAAATGATTAATGACAAGTGTATTTTCCTATTTACCATGTTAAACTACATATAATAAGGGACGGAGGGAGTAATTCCAAAATTGCCATTTTTCTTTCCATTGCACGCCATCCGATCCCTAACTTTTTTTTTTAATGATTAATTTTCATTTTTTTTTATGGATCCAACCGAGTTCCAACAAATGTAATGCTCACAAAAACACCTGACGTGTTTTCCTCTTCAACAGTCAACACCACCCCCTCCCCGCACCCCGCCTCTGCTCGAAGCGCCGTCACCAACCTCCACCGGCTTCCTCTACCTTTGCGCTATCACCTAGGGGCAGGGGCGGACCCAAGGCTTGTGTTGGGGGGGCCCCGCCCCTGCAGGAAAAAAAAAATTTTGCCTCTTTTTTTTTTTTTTTTTTTTTTTTAATATTTTGGGTTATTTATGTATTCATTTATACACTTTAGCCCCTCAAAGTTAAAAATTTATACCATTTTACCCCAAAACTTTTTTTTCACCCCCCACCCAAAACCCTCTGGATCCGCCCCTGCCTAGGGGTGGTAAAAAAGTTCAAACTCAAACTCGAGTTTTTCGAGCTCGAGCTTTTTTAGTTTTTTGTGAGCTCGCGCGCGGGCTCTATATATATATATATATATATATATATATATATATATATATATATATATATATATATATATATATATATATATATTATTTTGTAATTTTTTTATTATAATCTAAATGATTTTTAATAATAAAAAATTAATAAATAATTAAAAAAAATCCAAAATGAGTTTGTACTCGAGCTCAAGCAAAAAATAAATCATTAGATGTAGTATTAATAGTATACTTCTATTAATTAGTCAATTTAAGAACTAAAGAGGTTAGTGCTAATTAGAAAAATGACACTTTACAAATAAGTTCATCAATGGTACTTATTCATAATGAGGTCCAGACAATAAATTCTTTTACAAAAAAATCAACACATGGTCCAGTGGTTTGTAAAAGACTAAAATACCCCCTCACGTTTTAATATGTTTCAATTTCATTTTTAATTTAATCTAACCTCAATTTGACCCCAAATTTCACAAATTATTCAATTTTGACCCAAAACACAATTTTGTGGACAATTTCGTTCGTCACCGCCAGGTTTCCAGCGTTGCCCTTTTTTTTTTTTTTTTCTTTAACATCTTTTTGCCCCCGTTTAAACAACAATATTGTTGTGGTTGACAGTAATATTAACAATATTACTGTTAAATACAGTAAAATCAACGATACTACAGTTTAACACAATAATATTACTATTGTAACAACAGTAATATTACCGTCAACCACAATAATATTATTGTATTTACAGTAATATTACAATAATAGACAGTAATATTATTACGTTACTCCGTCAATAACTCAAACAAAATAAAAAACCCAAAAAAAAATATTGATGTAGTTGAAAGTAATATTATTGTGTTTACAGTTATTTTACTTTCAACGACAGTAATATAATTACGTCGACTTGTCAACAAATCAAACAAAATAAAAAAAAATAACCAAAACAAATAATAATATTGTTGTTGACTCTAATTGTACTGTCAACGGCAGTACAATTACATAAATGTATTGTCACCAGCAGTACAATTACGTTATTGTACTGTCAGTGACAGTATAATTACGTTAATTTATTGTCAGTATAATTATCGTTAATGACACCACAATTACGGTCAACGTTTAGCGACGGGCGTAAAAAAAAAATAATAATAATAAAAAAAAAAACCACTAAGAAAAGTCAACACCGGAAACCGACGACGGAAAAAAACAGACCGGAAAAAAATAATAATAATAATACTTAAAAAGTCAACGCCGAAAAATAATTTCTGAAAATTTTTTTTTCAAGAAAAAGATTTTTGTGGTCAAAATTAATTAAATTGGGATTACAATTAAGAATTATGTATAAAGGGTTGAGGTAATTTTGTTATATACATTAATTTTTCATTTATTTATAATACATATTAAGGGATAAGCTTATTGGCGAAAGAAATATAGCCCATAAACCTAGAATAATAACGATGGTTGATCAGGAACTTATGCACAAAAACCCCATTAGAAAAAGGGGTAATATGCTATGAGTCCCTCAAAGCAAACCAAATTTGGACTAAATGACAAGTCCAAATCCAATCTTTTAAGTAAATCCTTAATTTGAAACAATATATGACATACATCCCTAATCTTTTTTTTAACCCTATATTACCCTTATACCTTAAATATTTTAACCTACATATATTACGTTTCTTGTACCAATTTATTTCTTTTTATTCTTTTTGTTTTCTCCGCCCCCTCCCCTCCTCTGATTCCCTCTCTCTTTTTTCTCTCATTCTCTGTCTCTCGCCCCCTCCCCTCCTCTGTCGATGTCCCTCTCTCTTTTTCTCTCACTCTCTGTCTCTCGCTTTCTCGACCGATCTCCATACAACTATCCTTTTTTTCTTTTTTTGCTAAGGCACGAATATTGTGCCGGAAACGCAACGGGGTGGATGCGAATCTGACGGTGGTGGCGGCGGAAATGACGGAGTGAGTAGCGGAGTAGCGGTGAATCTATTCTAGCGGTGGATCTGAAGGTGCATCGTTTTTGGGAAGATCTGAGTCCAAGTATGTGAGTCGAACGAACATGGTGGTGGCCGATTATGTGGGGATGGTTATCGGAGGCGGTGGCTATGGCGTTGGCGGCGATGGTGCTAGATCTAGAGTTTCATAATGAATAAAGGCGGCTGTGGTGGTAGATCTAGAGTTTCATAGTGAATAAAGGCGGATATGGTGGCTGGGGTTAGGTGGCTGCGTGTGGCGGCGGCTGCTAGCTAGGGTTTGCCGACGGCTGGGAGTTATTTTGCTTCTAGGGTTTGGACAGTAAACTGTAGTAGACCATAGTATACTGTAGTACACCATAAGCATAGTACACCATAGTATAATATAGTACACCATAATATTTCATAGTCTACTACTACAATATTGACAACAGATAAAATTTAAAAAAAATATATGTAAATTAAATAAAAAAACGAAAAAATATATTTTTTTATAATTTTCAATATTATGTAGGAAAAAAATAGATTTTTTTTATGTTTTTTATAATAGTGTGAAAAGAATATAATTTGATTTTTATAATAATGAAAAGAATACGACATAAAAAAAATGTATTCTACGTTATTTGATGTAGATTTTATTTTTTATTTGTGAAGGGCATTTTTGGAATGAAATTTATAAAGGATGTGAAGCACATGTTTAGTTAGGCTTGTCATTTAGTTCTAATAAGTTTTGTCACCAGGGACCTATATCTTAATACCCCTTAGAAAAATGAGGATTCCTCTCCTACATGAATTTGGCAAATGGGGGTAGTTCTAGGTTTTCCTTTTTCTAGTGAAATATTGAAGGCAAAGAAAAACAATATTAGTGAAGTATAGCTTCTTGAATGAACTGTTTTATCCAATTGCAAAAGAAATGGGGGTTCATATATGCATACATGCATGCAAAAGTTTATATATATATATATATATATATATATATATATATATATATATATATATATATATATATATATATATATATATATATATATATATATATATATATATATATATATATATATATATATATATATATATATATATATATATATATATATATATATATATATATACACACACGACAAAATTATTTCCATTTTACCATTTTATTTATATTTTCTTTTCGACTTAATTAAATAGTTGGACAAAACGAATTTGAATTTGTTCTTTATTAAATTTTTACTGCCAAAAAAAATATAAATATTTCTTTTCTTACTAAAATGAAGTTGAGACAACGAGAGGAGTATTGTTATCAAATTACTTTAAGGAGAAATGATTTTAATTTGAAGAGTTAAATATGTACATTTGTTAGATTAATATGTTACATTTTATACTATAATTCTTAGTTTTATGGATAGCGTAAACCACACTGCGGTAATCATGTATTCCAAACTCCATCTAACCACTATTTTTAATGATATTTAACTTGGGTCAATTGATACAAGCTCACTTGTTCCAATCGTTATAAATATATATTTTTTTATAATGAACGAACTCGCAGCTATATAAGTGCACTGGTTGAACACAGGGCCGGTCCTGAACCGTGACGAGTGGGGCCCAGGGCCCATATGTCAATGGGGCCCAATTTTTTTAATTATATGTTGGGTGTTTTTATAAATATAATATATTTGAATTCCTATTTCTATTTTCAGCACTCGTTTCAGCTACTATAAACTATAAAGATCCTTATTTTTATTTTTTTTTACTTTTCAACTCCTTCCACTCTCTACTAATGTTTTAACCCAATTTCTTTAGTTTTTAAATCTTACCCCCATATGTCCTTTTATTCCAATTTTATTTCTGTCGGTTGAGCCCAATATTATTTTATGTTTCTATTTTTCTATTATACTTAAAAAAAAAAATTAATCATTATTGAATTTTTATTTCCTAACTTTCAAATAGTTTTGTTAAAGTAATTTTTTTTTTCTAATCTAATTTTATTAATTTGTTTTGGCTAAAAGAAATGCTATTTCATGAAGAGACCTCGTTAAAAAACTTGATTACCATAATAATTTGGACCATATCTCGATTTATGGGTGTAATTTTTGCGCATGAGACATACTAATCTTCTCTGTATCCTTCCAATTTTATAATTTATTATTAAATATGTTTATATTTTACATATATAATTTTCAGAAAATTTGGGATATCGTGCCAAACAGTGTTGTATTATATTTTTTTGTAGGTACCGAACACCGTATTATTTAGTTCGTATTTTGCCCAGGCACACTTACTCGGTCCTGGTTAAACATACACTCTGGAACAATAACCTCCTAATCATAGAGATATAAAATAAATCGTGAATAAGAAACCCTCCTCTAAGAAAAAAGGTTAATTAATGCGATGAAAATGAAACTGTTTTATTGGCAGTTAGTTGGGCGTAGTTTTTTGACTCAAGGTAAAGTGAGTAGGGCCCGCATAAGAAGGGGAAGTGGCATGCTATTGTCTAATCAGATCGATCAACAAAAGGCCCTTTTGCTCTCTGTACATAATTAATTGCCTTCTTCTTTGTTTTATTAGTATTTAATTGCAATGGCAACAGTTGTAATTAAAGAGTATTTGGGTGGGGCCCTGTGGGGTCCTCCCTTTCTCCGTGTCTCAATTCGATTCCATTTGTTTTTAAAGTAGAATCACAGAACTTTCTGACACTGAAGAACTGACAATTAATTTAATTGGACTTGGAAACATTTTCTCTCAAGTCAAGAGGTGAAATTAGGGCCTATACCTACTTCTAGCTCTCTACCCAAGTCAAAACTGTTTTTACGCTTTAAATATTAGGGACAATTAGTTAATTAGAAAAAAAAAAGGTGTTTCCTGATTTTAGGGGACCCCACCCCTATGTCGGAGTAGACACGGCCGCAGGTCGGGTTAGACCCGGACCCGGGCCGGTGTTAAGTGTATATTTTTACACTTTATCGTACCTTTTTTATTTGAGCTTTTGGTGTGTTTTAACGATAATTGGTGCTTAAAAAGTTGATTTATTGTATTTTAGGTACAAATTGAAGAATTGGAAAAGTATGGGGTCAAAACTGCAATTTTGGAGAAAATATGGGCCAAAAGTGAAAAAATCAAAATCCTGAAGATTTAATTAGGGGTGGTAAATGAGCCGAGCCGGCTCACGAACTCGACGAGCCGGCTTGAAAAAAGCTCGAACTCGAGCTCGGGTTTTTCGAGCTCGAGCTCGAGCTCACGAGCTCGAGCTTCGGACGAGCTCGAGCTTCGGACGAGCTCGAGCTCGAGCCTAAAATTAGTTGTTCGGCAGCTCGCGAGCTGCCTTCTTTTTTTTTTTTTTAAGAATAATATATATATATATATATTATTCTTATTATTATTATTATTATTATTATTAACTAAATAATAAATAGTCTATAATAATAAATATATCTAGTATTTAAATAGAAACAAATCTATATTACTTAAATAATTCATAATAATATAAAATATAATAATAATAATAATAATAATAATAGAAAAAATAAAAAATATATATAACTAGAGTTCATTATTTATTTTATAATTTTTTTTTTCCTATGAATAATTTTTAATAAAAAAAATGATTTTAATAAAAAAAAAATTAAATAAGCTCGAGCTCGAGCTCGAGCCAAAAAAAATTGGCTCGATGAGCTCGAGCTGGGCAACATGGGCTCGAGCTCGAGCTCGAGCTGGCCAAAAGAGCCGAGCTCGGCTCGTTCCCACCCCTAGATTTAATGCTCGGACGGCCGTCTCAACCCCCTTTTTTTTTTTCGAACGGACGGCCGTCTGGACCCTGATCATGCTTTCGACCCTGAAAAGTAAAATTCAAATAAATTAATTAGAATGCATGCCTATGACAATAAAAACGAAACGAAAAATTAACGAAAACTACGAAAAACAATAAAGCTCGGGTTGCCTCTCGAGAAGCGCCAAGTTTAAAGTCTTCAGCCGGACGTTGCTTCTTTAATTTCAAGCAAAAGTGGCCGAAGACACTTGGCAATCATCACTCGCTTCCCAAAATGGTTTGAGTCGGTTCCGCTTTACGTTGAACGTACGGTTTGAATCTCGCTCCTTTATTTTGACCACTTCGTGAGGAAGAATCTCTTGGACAATAAATGGTACCGACCACTTTGATTTGCGCTTCCTTGGGAATAACCACAGCCGTGATTTACACAATAACACCAATTGTCCTTTGTGCAATTTCCTTTTGACTTTCTCCTTATGACCACAAGAGCTTGACTCATCCTTCTATCGTGACTTGCTCGAGTCTTTGGGTGGTAACATCTTCCTTGCACTCTCATCGTCATTAAGACTCAAACTCATATGACTTTCTCTCGGAGGAGTTTAAATTGAGTCCATGAAGTAAACTTGCTCCGTCCGATTCCCGTTTCTGCCATCATCTCCTGCGCTCAAAGATACTTTCCCATTGTCCAAGTTCAAAACATCAAATTTTTCATGAGTTGTAAAATCCATAAGTTCAATAGCAAAACAATCATTATTATCACATGGATTTTTATTAGCACTAAAAACATTAAATTTGATTGTTTGATCATGAACAGTCATTGTAAGATCACCACTAGCACAATCAACTAGCGTTTTCGACGTGGCTAAAAATGGTCTCCCTACGATAAGAGGTATCTCCCTATCCTCATCTATATCAAGTATAACAAAATCGACAGGGAAGATAAATTTATTGACTTTCACTAGCACATTCTCTAAAATACCTTTTGGGTAAACTAAAGATCTATCAGCTAATTGAAGAGTTATAGCCGTCGGTTCAATTTCTCCTAACCCAAGATTTTTAAAAGTAGAGTACGGCATAAGATAAATGCTAACACCTAAATCAATGAGCGATCTAAAATTTTTACCTCCTATAGTACAGAGAATAGTAAACTTACCTGGATCGCCGAGTTTTTGTAGAAGAGGCCGAGTAAGAATTGCACTAATTTGCTCCGTGAGTTGGATCATCTCGTTCCCTTGCAGTTTCTTACTTTTCTTCACGAGGTCCTTTAGGAACTTCACCCACTTTGGCATCTTTTCAAGTGCTTCAATGAAAGGAATATTTATGCGAATTTCCTTCAACTTGTCCAAAAATCTTTGATATTCGGCATCGAGCTTCTTCTTTATAAACTTTTAAGGATAAGGAATTGGAGGGACTTGTGAAGGCACCGTTCATGGTGGCTCTTCATGAGTTGATTCTTTTTCCTCATTCACTTTCGGCTTCTCGATTACCGTGTTTCTCTTCTCTTTTCGTGGGGCTTCCTCCAATTGCTTACCGTTCTTCAAGGTGACTGCTTGGCACGTCTCGACCTCGATCTTTTTCGTTAGCAATCTTTGTGGATATGGGATTGGCTCGACCCATTCGGCTACAGTGACTTGCGGCTTGACTTGAATTTCTTCCTTTTTCTCGATCTTGAAATCGATAGCTTGGCACGTCTCGAACTTTTGCTTTCGAGGATCTTCCGTATTCGATGGCAATGCTCCCGCCGGATGTTTCTCTTGATTCACAACGAATTGAGCGAATCGATTCTCCAAATTCCGTAGCGAGGCTTGGGTAGCGGTCATGAACTGGGCTAATATCTCATCCGTGTTTGATTTGTGGGCCGGTGGATTGTTGCCTTGATAGCTTTGTTGAGGAGGGGCTTGATTTTGGAATTGACCTTGAGGTCTTTGATACCCTTGGCCTTGTTGATTTCCTCCATATTGCCCTTGTGATTTTCACCCTTGATTTTGGAATTGGCGAGGGGCATTGTTGACGCAGTTGAGCGATTCCACATCTTGTTGGCATTGGAGCGTGTAATGATTTTCACCGCAAATTTCACAACATGGAGATTCAATGGCTTGGACTTGTTGTGGGTGATTTGCTTTGATGTGCTGTAGAAGGAGTTGATTTTGTTGAGCAATTTGGGTCACTTGAGCATGAAGGGCCGTAATTGCATCTAACTCCAACACTCGGGAACTTTCTTGGCTCCACTAACCGTCCTCTCGCTTGACTTGGCAAACCGATTTTGAGCAATTTGATCCAACATGATAAATGCATCCAGTATCGATTGACTCATAAAATTACCTCCGGTTGATGCATCTAAGACGGTTCGTGCATTCTCGTTAATCCCTTGGTAGAAGATGTGGATTTTTCGCCATTGTTCGACTCCATGTGTTGGACACTGCCTCAAAAGGATCTTAAATCTCTCCCATGCCTCGTACAATTGCTCGCCTTGCTCTTGGACGAAATTATGAATTTCTCGTCGGATTCTCTCGTCCTTCTCGGGTGAGCTATAAACTTTCATGAAAAGGTTGAGGAGTTGAGGCCACGACGAGATAGAGTGGGGGGCTTGGGACATCAACCACTGGCGAGCTCTTCCTTGTAAGGAGTGCTTGAAGAGAATTAATTGAAGCGCCTCTTGGGAAACGCCGTTTTGACGGTGAGAATTACAAGTATCTAGAAAATTGACAATGTGAAGATGGGGATCTTCACCCGCCAATCCACTAAATAGCCCGTTGTTTTGGAGCATCGTCAAGAGGCCTTGCTTGATCTCAAAATTGTGCGCCTCAATAGGTGGATATTGGATGCTCGGGCGGAATCCGTCGAGAGTAGGGATTATGTAGTCTTGAAGTGCCCGTGGCCTAACTGCTGGCTGTAACGGAAGTTGAGGGACTGGGTCTTGGACTTGGTTTCCATTGGCCTCGAGTAAATTACCCTCTGCGCGTCTGCGTTCTTCGTCCTCTATTGTATTGGTTGCGCGTTGATGTCTCCTAGCGGCTCGAAAAGTGCGTTCGATTTCGGGATCACACGGTTCTCTAGCAAGATCGAGTCTCCGGCGCATACACAGTACTTAAAACAAAAATAAAATAAAACGAAATTAAATGGGTGAATCGTGAAAATTGTACAAATCTAGAGCTAGAATAAAATAAATAATTAAAATATTCCCCGGCAACGGCGCCAAAAACTTGTTGGCCGAAAACCTACATGCAAGTGCACGTATCGTACAAGAAATATAGTGGACAATTAAGTCCAGATATCGAACCCACAGGGAATAATTAATTACTTAATCCTAGACGCTAAATTCTACCAATTATTATCAAGCCCACACCATACACAGTCGACTTTAGAATAATTAACTAGATTAAATTAAATTAAAAAGCAAATTAAAACAACAGAGCAAGAAAGCAAATTAAACACGAAGATTTATCAGAGTAAACAAGCCTAGGATTTTATTCTTCCCCCTATGTGATTATTATTTCCCCCAATTCCTTCAATTATGCAAGCAATTAACCCGGATTATTAACCTGAGATGCTAAAATAATCGTAACCCGCTTCCGCGTGTATTACGATTCTAATACCCTAGATTCAATTACTATATTCTTATGCAATTAATTCTAGAACACAACATTAAGCACAAATCTCAATAATGGCTACCTAAGAGATTAACTATATTCCTATGTTAATACCACAAAGGCTCTTCTACCACAGTTCTAGTTATTAACCCGATCTTCCGATTCATGCGATTAACAATAAACATAAAAGCGCATAAAGTGGCCAGTTTCATGCACTTAATAAAAACAAGTAGGAGAAATAATCCGGAATTAAAACTTGCATAAAATTATAGAAAAGGGTTCATAAATCCCACATAGGGTTCCAAATAAAATCCTAGAAATAAAGACTTAGCTACTCGTGATTCTTATGATAAAGAAAATAAAATAAATAAATTAAATAAGAAAAACCATGCTTGAGTCTTCATTGATCTTCGTTCCTCGCGTTTTGTGGTGTCAAATTTCGTTATTGCTTTGTTGCTCTCCAAATTGCCTAAAAAAAGATCCTCAATTGAGTGCTTGACTTGGTCTTATATAGGGTGAAGAACTTGGGGAAGAAGACAGTTTCCTTGTGCAATTAAAATCCCTTTACTGCGCTGCTTCGGAGTCTCGGACGGCCGTCCCAAAATTCGAACTAAAACTCGGACGGCCGTCCGAGCATTAAATCTTCAGGATTTTGATTTTTTCACTTTTGGCCCATATTTTCTCCAAAATTGCAGTTTTGACCCCATACTTTTCCAATTGTCCCACAAAAAAAGGCATAAAACCGGGACGGCCGTCCCCAAAACAGTGAGGGACCGGCACTTCTCGGACGGCCGTCCGAGAACAAGGCACAAACACGGGACGGCCGTCCCACAAGCAGTGGCGAGACAGTAATCTCGGACGGCCGTCCGAAAAAGAGAACAAAAAATGGGACGGCCGTCCGACCCTATTTTAGGGCGTTTTAAATTCTAAAAATCAGATTTTCTCCCCCATTATTTCCTAAACCCTTCTCTTTCATTCTCTCAACCTCCCACACACAATTTTCGAATTTTTGAACTTTTCTTCCAAAAATTCTTCAATTTCACACACATAATTCACTCACGCACTCTCAAATTCTTATTTTGTGTTGGTATTGACAGGGAGGCTAGAGAATCGAACCAAATTCTTCAAAATCTACTCTTTCAAAGCACGTCCACAAGGTGTTCGACAATTTGCCTCAACCAAATTTGGGGGTCGATTCTCGTCCAATTCTTACCAAATCCATTCCAAAAGTTCTCCCCAATATGTCGTCCAACAAAAGAGGCCGCACGAATGAAGCTTCATCTTCCAAAGGCAAAGGCAAGAAAGGTGCCACCAAAATGACGATTCATTTTTCCGAAAAAGAAGCCTTTAGTGTGGAAGGCGCCGCGACTCTATTTACTAAACAAGGCAAAAAGACCGTCATCACGGAACGGGCCTTGACAATCACGTTGCCACACTTCGCCAATCTTAACCAAGAAATCATAAGACGAGGATGGCAAAGGTTGTGTGAACCGGAGTCAATTTACAACATCTCAATTGTGCGAGAGTTTTATGCGAACACGTTGGTATTCAAGCATCCACGAGAATTCACAAGTGTGGTACGAAAAATTTATGTTAGTTGGGAGACGAATGATATAAATCAATATTACGGGCTCCCGTAATTGGGTCAAAATTGGCGAGAGATGAGCAACGAAGTCACCAAAGAGCAAATTGGTGAAGTGTTGAGTGATGGACATCCAAGATGGATCAAATACCCGGACAAGGGGACGTATGAGCTCAACTGGAAAAGCATCAATTATGAAGGCAAGGCGTGGTTGACGTTTATTTGCGCCAACATAATCCCGACTACATCATTTAGTCGGATCAACCACGAACGGTGTGCGCTCGCTTATTACATTATCACGGGGAAGCCAACCGACATCGGGTCAATTATGTCCGATCAACTTTGGCTTTCCATGCGCGACAATACAAAGGGCATCTTCTTCCCTAGCCTCGTCACGGGGTTGTGCAAAAGAAAGAGGGTCCCCAAATTACCAAATGATATCGAGCTCAACATCCGGAAGCCGATTGCCGATTTTGCGACCTCGGTATTCAAAGAAGCCACCTATGACGAGCCGCAAGCCGCTCTACCAGCCCGAGACGAGCCCGAAGCCTCAAGCTCCCGTGCCGATCGACGATTCCGAAAGAAGATGGAGAGAGAGATAATAATTACGAGGAATCGATTGACTACCGTCGAGCATAAAGTCAATACGGTGGAGGCACTTCAACGGTGGTCGAGCAAAATGCTACAAGCTATTGTCCAACACTTGGGATGCGGGACGCCCGATTGCATCGAGCTGGCACCTTTACCGGCACCCATTCTTGAGCCCGTACCCGAGCTTTTCGATGAGGACGAGCGTGAGAGAGCGAGGGAGGAGCACCCCAATCACATCGACTCCGACTAAATCAGGT
>NW_012193284.1:90361-100926 GCF_000504015.1 Erythranthe guttata | reverse complement strand
CTTTGTGCGAAAATCGTTTGAGGGCACCGAAAATTTTAAGTTTGGGGGTGAAAAACATGTTATTTTTGTACTTATTTTGTTTTAGTTTGCATGCATTAGGTTTTATTCGTTTTTATTGTTTTTCTCGTTTTTACGGATTAAAAAAAAAATTTGCTTGAGTCGAATGCATCGATGATTTATGATGATGAGAGATGATCAATGTTTGATGATGAGATTGCTTGTTTTGTGTGATAAGGATTTGATGTTTGTTTAGCTTTCGATTCAACGGGACTTAGAAGCGAATTATTGCTAGGAATCACATTTTGTGCATTGCTTTGGTTGAATGTTTTGTATTTTAAATTTGGAATTAATTTGTGCTAAATCATGCTATGTTCGGTTTTAAGACTCACCTTAGGAAATTTATGATACGAAGTATTGAGTAGTGAGTGATTTGGGATATGATTTGGGTCTTCTTTGAACCGTTTGAGCCTTTCAAGCTGACATTTTTATCGAAATTATCCTTAGAACCTTGATTTGAGCCTCGGAGAAAAGGTGTTCTTTCTTTTAGCCAATGTGTAAGGTAGAATAGGTGGAGATTCTTGAAAATTACCCCTTGGAGTTCGGTCGAAAACTTTTATAAGGTCCTTCTTCTTCTTCGAAAAAAAAAGAAAAAAAAAAAGAAGACAAATATCTATGCTTCTATATATATATTAAAAAAAAAAAGAGAAAAAGAGAAGAAGAAGAGAGTAGAAGGGAGAAATAAGGACTAATTGTTGAATTATTTTTTAAAACTCGATCCATTGCCTCAAAAGCAAAAGTGGAGACTTTTGAACTTTTGAGAATCGAGTTTATTAAAGTCCGTAGAGGTGAATTCATTGTTTCAAACGCATATCTTTCAAATTTTGGCGTAATCACCTAAATTCAAGAAGAATAGCCACATATACCCATATTTCCTACCTCGAACCAAAGAGCCTAACAATTGAAAGCCACAAAGCCCCAATGATCCCAATAGCTTAATGTTCGATATTAGTAGAGTAGAATAATTTGGTGAGTATTTGAAGTCAAGCATATGCATGTAAGTATAAATTCTTTCTATCATTAATTTGCAAATATTGGATGCTTGAAGCAATTGTATGAATTGTGGTTTTTGGTAATGGTGAGTGACTAAGTGTTGTTGAATTTTAAGCTTGCGAATGCCTAGGAATTGTCATTATAATTACAAGTTCTGAAAACGTGAAGTTGATCATTGATCTATGTGATGAGATGTAATAGTTGAGTTATTTGCTTATTGGTAGATTTTGCTTGAGGACAAGCAAAAGTTCAAGTTTGGGGGTGTGTTAAGTGTATATTTTTACACTTTATCGTACCTTTTTATTTGATCTTTTGGTGTGTTTTAACGATAATTGGTGCTTAAAAAGTTGATTTATTGTATTTTAGGTATAAATTGAAGAATTGGAAAAGTATGGGGTCAAAACTGCAATTTTGGAGAAAATATGGGCCAAAAGTGAAAAAATTAAAATCCTGAAGATTTAATGCTCGGACGGCCGTCCGAGTTTTAGTTCAAATTTTGGGACGGCCGTCCGAGACTCCGAAGCAGCGCAGTAAAGGGATTTTAATTGCACAAGGAAACTGCCTTCTTCCCCAAGTTCTTCACCCTATATAAGACCAAGCCAAGCACTCAATTGGAGATCTTTTTTTAGGTAATTTGGAGAGCAACAAAGCAATAACGAAATTTGACACCACAAAACGCGAGGAACGAAGATCAATGAAGACTCAAGCATAGTTTTTCTTATTTAATTTATTTATTTTATTTTCTTTATCATAAGAATCACGAGTAGCTAAGTCTTTATTTCTAGGATTTTATTTGGAACCCTATGTGGGATTTATGAACCCTTTTCTATGATTTTATGCAAGTTTTTATTCCGGATTATTTCTCCTGCTTGTTTTATTAAGTGCATGAAACTGGCCACTTTATGCGCTTTTATGTTATTGTTAATCGCATGAATCGGAAGATCGGGTTAATAATTAGAACTGTGGTAGAAGAGCCTTTGTGGTATTAACATAGGGATATAGTTAATCTCTTAGGTAGCCATTATTGAGATTTGTTCTTAATGCTGTGTTCTAAAAATAATTGCATAGGAATATAGTAATTGAATCTAGAGTATTAGAATCGTAATACACACGGAAGCGGGTTACGATTATTTTAGCATCTCAGGTTAATAATCCGGGTTAATTGCTTGCATAATTGAAGGAATTGAGGGAAATAATAATCACATAGGGAGAAGAATAAAATTCTAGGCTTGTTTACTCTGATAAATCTTCATGTTTAATTTGCTTTCTTGCTTTGTCGTTTTAATTTGCTTTTTAATTTAATTTAATCTAGTTAATTCTTCTAAAGTCGACTGTGTAGGGTGGGCTTGATAATAATTGGTAGAATTTAGCGTCTAGGATTAAGTAATTAATTATTCCCTGTGGGTTCGATATTCGGACTTAATTGTCCACTATATTACTTGTACGATACGTGCACTTGCGTGTAGGTTTTCGGCCAACAGCCGGACCTGACCCGACGACGTTCCCGTTGACCATTGATTTTTTGTCATATTCACTATTACTAATATTAAAAATCTCGTTATTCAAAAAAAAATATTAAAAATCTTCACTAATAAAAAATGCATATGTATTTCATTTTGAGAAATATAAAAAATTACGATTCAACACGTGTAATTTATAAGAAAGATTGAATTTTGATTTTTTTTGAATTTTGAAATTTTGAAAAATTTCTCAATTATTATTTTCACTTATAAATACCCCTAATCTAATCTTCATAACTTTCCTTTTATTTAGTTTGTGTCTCAAGGTCCTAATCGTTTTTCATTTTTTTCTAAAATTGTTTAGTGTTTCAATTCATTTTTTATTTATTTTGAATTTAAAGTTAATCTAAAGTTTTTCAAGTTTTCATTTTTTTTTCTTTCTTGTAATTGTTTAGAAAAACAAAAAAAAAATTAATAACTGGTTTGGACCCGGATACGGATAGACCTTGGTGGACCCCCCACCCCACCCGGACCCGACCCGTCCCGTGGCCGTGTCTATGTCGGAGGATGTAAATCACACTTGTGATATCAAATTTACAAGAGATTAAAGTCCAAGTGATCCGTCAAACTATGAAAACTCTTTAGATCCTGAACTTTGATCGTTGGTTTTTTCAACATTGATCTTCACCACACATTCGATGTATTTATTCTCTGTCTCTCTCTCTCTCTCAAATCCTATTTTATGATATTTTCTCCTCTCTCTCCCTTTCTTATGGTCATTGAATGCGTCTTGGCATTTCTTGGTGAAATGCCCGTTTGACTATGTCGATGGTTGTACCATTTTTGTTCTCTGCTTTGAGATAATCCTTTTTTTTCCATCTATATAGCAAATCATTCTGTGAGAGAAAGAAAGTAAAACAAACCCATTGGAATCTCTTCCTAGTTTCTTCAGATCTCTATTCTTCCTACATGTGATATCCAATTCTGAGTGAGGGAAACACAAGAGGATTAAAAAAAAAGTGAGATTCAGGGTTAAGATAAAAAGAATTCACCAAAAATTGAGTGGTTCTCGTCAAACTTACGGTTTTAGCGATTGTATTGAGCAGTTGATTCCATCGTCGATGGATTTTAGATGATAAAATGTGATATTGGAAACCGAGCTGTACACAAAAAGCTTAACATTTTCATCATATAAGTTTTGTTATATGTAAATTTTAAGTATAAGTTCTTTCTGTTTATATTTTTTATCTCTTTTGTTAGTTAATCTGTAATACCTAAATCTCATTCACATAGGATCATTATGTAATAGAATAGGATTATGTATTTATCTTCGAGTTCCAATGGGGTGCCCAACACAAATTTTTTTTTTTGAATTAGCTGTTTCGAACCGATCGTACGACCTGGCTGTTTGCAGTCCATAAGGCATTGAACTATAGCCGGCCTTTTTTAAAATGAATTTAATATACGATGTCCTGGATTCAGAAAACGAAATATTACGATGAAATGAATTTAACGATTCTTACAAGCTATGGGGCAAAGATGAAAGAGAAAAACAAAAAGAAATGAAATTTACACGAGATTATTTTTTATATTAAATGGGCTAAATTACGATTTACGAAGAGTTGTGCAGTACCCATTCGACTAATGTGGAAACACCAAACCCTGTTGCGTTTTTCTTCTTGTCGCTCCAAACAGGTCCTGCCATGTCTATATGCATCCACTGCACTTTCTCGTCCACAAACTGCACGGTTCCACAAACATATATTTTTAGTTGTTCATTTTCTTCGCTACCACTAAGGTTTCATTTCGATGAAATGAAAAAGATTTTCATATACATTAAATTAAATTCATAATAACAAATTCATCGACTTTGTCTCAACATAATAAATTAAAAAAATTATATACCTGCTTCAAGAAAAGAGCGGCGGTTATAGCACCACCTTGACGACCACCGGTGTTGACCATATCAGCCACGCCCGATTTCATCGACTCCCAATAACTTTCTTCCATCGGCATTCTCCAAAATTTCTCCCCGCTAACCTCCGAGGCTCCAAATACCTCGTTTGCCAGGTCATCGCTCGGTGTAAAAACACCTTTTTTTTTTAATTTACATTAAAGAAAACAGTTATTACATTTCTATAAATAAAGAAATAAAAAACTGAAGGATGATTAATCAATCCTACCAGCAATTGATGGTCCAAGAGCAACTATACAAGCCCCAGTCAGTGTAGCCAAATCCACTATCTGCACATTATTTATAAAAAAATAAATAAATAAAGGTTCACACAGCAATACATTATCACATAAAGGACTAAAATGCAAATAAGTGAGACTCTTTAGTGCGTCTATACCTTGTCTACGCCTTGATTACAAGCATAAACCAAAGCATCGGCAAGTGTGAGTCTTCCTTCCGCATCGGTGTTGTTTACCTTCAAACAAGATCGATCGACTAAAATAACATATGCAAAAGTCGAAGCCGATAAAAATTCGATCTTTACATTTTTGGAACTAAATCTAGCTTCATTTGCTAATGGCAAAATTTAAATAGTCTACTGTAACGTAATGGAAGAAAATGATTCGATGATGCAAATGAAAAAAATAAAAAATAAAAACCGATAATTAACTTTAATTAAACGAGTAAAATTGGAAATGCAACAAATGAATTACCTCGATTGTCTTCCCGTTTGAAGCTGTGAGAACATCGCCAGGTCGCATACCCGTTCCACTTATCATATTCTCGCAAGCTGCTACAATGAAGTGCACCTGCATAAAACATTATCAATCATTAAAAGTGAAAATAATAATAATTATCCGCGACCGTAAATTAACTAAAAAATAGCGAAAATCGGACTAAATTAAATAAAATTTAAGTTATAATTAAAAAAAAATCTACCTCTACGCCAGAAGGTTTAATTTGGGCGAGAGCTTTTGCTGCACCGAGTACTGCAGCTGAGCCACCCATATCGAATTTCATCAGTTCAATCATAGAGCCGGGTCCCGCCTTGATATTGTAGCCGCCGCTGAATCATCATCATAAAGCCAACAATCAAGATTATATAAAACGAGACAATCCGCTAATAAACAACGTCCATTTTTGCAAAACGAAAAAAAGAACATTTATTCACCTGTCGAAAGTCAACCCTTTGCCAACTAAAGCCAGCTTGGTTTTGACTTCTCCACTAAGAGGCTTATAACACAAATGAATGAAATACGGAGGATTGGCCGATGCTGCAGCTACACCTAAATACGAGCCCATCTTCAATTCTTTGCACTGCTCTTCGTCCAATATTTTTGCTGTAAAAACATCACTGTACTCTGAAGCAATCCTTGTGGCTTCTTCAGCTAAAACTCCTGAAATTTACGAGAAATATAAATTATAAATAAATATATTCATAGATAAGTGCGAGAACAAAAAGTGGAAGATATCGAACGAACGAAAAATAATTACAAACCAGGGGTGAGTACATTAGGCGGAGCATTTACGAGCTCTCTCCCAAATATGATCCCCGAAGAAAGACCTTGCGCGTATTTGAGTTTTTTCTCGATTTCGAGCCCACTACCAAGACCGATAATCTCCACTGATTCGAGCGATGGTTTCTTCGATTCTGATTTGAACCTATTATCGTCGAAAATACCCAGCATTGCTCCTGTTTTCGTTTCAAACATCCCATGAAGTAATTACACTCAATATCGAGAAAACAAAAATAGATTAATTCACGTAGGCTATTAAGTCCTATAGACTAAATAGTAGGATTTAGTTACATCTTTGGTTGGCTTGTTTCCAAATAACTGAAGCCCGCAATTAACTGCTACTATCCAATAAAACTGCGATTCAGTTTTGTAAATTGTAACTAAAAAGGGAAAAAGACGATTTTTTTCTAGAAATATTATAAATTAGAATATGATTATAGTTAAATTAGGGAAGTTTTTGAAAAATGACATATAATATCAGATTTTAAACAACATTGTCCGTTCGGTTACCACTATTAAGTTCTGACGACTACATAATAGAGGCTAGTAAGACGTTCGATTGACAAGATTCGTACTTATTCAAAACCCTCTAGCAAGTTAATGCACGCAATTAATTGCAGCTATTTCATTAAATTAGTAGCACCCTTCCAGTTAGATTAATTTTGCAGAGGGCGAGGCGAGTAAACAAGGAAATGACTATTTTATCTTTAAAAGTAAGAGGCTTTTTAGACAGGGAAATTAGATGCTACACCTGGTAATTTACACTGGGTGAATTTGAACTGTAGATCTACACATAATCACACACACCCATGTGTATGTCTGCTTAGCGGGTAGTTATTTAATCTAACTCCCCTTCTAGACAAATCGCATAAAATAGCATAACAAAATCTAATAGATTTAATACAAGATCTAATCTAACGAACCGAACATCTTATTAATTAAAATAATTAATTAGTTAGTAGAGACTTAATCCAACCCGTCCAATCTAATCTAATCCAATCCAATCCAACATAGATAAGCAAACGAGGCCATATATAGGATTCGAGAATATAAATATACCAGTAGCTATTGCCGAAGCAACACTAGCCTTCAATTCGACGGAGATTCCATCACAAGAAGCAAGTGTGACTGCAACAATACTCGCCTGCACGGACTTGGCTGCATTTGCAACAGCCTCGCCAAGACCGCGGTAAGCTACCACGGGTGGTGATGCGGCTGATCCGAGCCCAATTAGACCGACCCTTTTCGAACCAAGGCCGGTGACCCTAAGAAAAGTCGACTGTCCAGCCTTAGCGGTGAAATCCTCCTCCGAAGAGGCTTCGGATAACAATCCACCCAAGTAGGAATCTAGCTTCTGCAGTGTCGGATTTTCGAACTTCGAATTTTCGTCTTTCGACATGTCCTTTTCGGTTACACCCACTGCAAGAATGTCTCCTTTCCATTCTAATAAATCGGTTTCTTTCGCAGCAAATGAGATCTTAACAAAATTCAAGAAACAAACCAATTTAGTAAAGTTGCATATATATATATATATATATATATATATATATATATATATATATATATATATATATATATATATATATATATATATATATATATATATATATATATATATATATATATGAGATTTCATTTCATATGAATTTACCATGGATAAAAACGTAGGCAAGCTTAAATTGTTAAATTGGGAAAAATTAACCGAAAACAACTTGCAAAGAAAATTCAATTACAAAATAAAGATAATTCAAACAAAGAATTAAAAAAATAAAAATAAATAAATGAATTCAAATTTGTGTTATTTTGTTGGGAAGAAAATGGATTACCGTTGGTGGGTCGGTCTTATTGGGTTCAGTAAGGCCGAGAGTGGCATGAGCAATGGAATGAGACATGCGCTTTGCTCTGGTGGGAGAGAGGGGTCCGATTGCAAAGGAAATATCAAAGATGGGTCTGAATCGGAATTTCGTAAAAACCGAGGGACGTGAATTGTAATAATAAGAAGAGGAAGAAGAAGATGAAGAAGGAAGGGTGAGGGAAGTGGAAGCTACTCTAATGGCGGCCATTTTTAAACGTTCGACTCTTTGGTGATATGGAATATGGATAATATTGCCAAGAAACGCTTGGTTTTTGGCCTACCAAATCCTTTGATCATTTACTAATAAAGTGCAGAAAATAAATATTTTAATGAAAGAATTTGAAATATATATATATATATGTATATTTATTTATTTATTTATTTTTAGAAAAAAAGAAATGAAATATATATTTTTATAGGGATTTCACTCATAATTTTAATTATCCATTTTTCCAATTACGATCATGCCACCTCGTCAGCGCTATCATCGCCCATCAGCCTCTATATATTTTTTTTTTATATTTTTTCGGGTTTTTACTTTTTTTCTCTATCAGGTATATTAATCGACCATGATGAAGCATAATCGATTAAAGAACTGACTACTAAAAAGAAAAATAAAACACATTTACATAAAAACGAAAATCAACATTTTTCTTACATAAACTGCAATTGATTTATAAAAATCGGAATCAATACACAAAAATCCAAAATGAATTAAAATATGAAATCGAGTAACCTTAATCGACTACCAAAACAGCCGATTAACACTTTAATCGACTACGATGAAGCATAGTCGATTTCGATTAAGGATCCAACCTGCACGAATATCTCTACCCGCGCCGTCTTTCGCCCAATCTACCAAAAAATCATAGATCTGCTCTTCATTGTCATCACACCGCCGCCTCACACCATCACCACTCCACTTCGATATTCTAACGGTTGTTTTTACAAATAAAGTAAATCACAACTCGTACCACCAACCAAAGCAGAACCAACACAACAACGTGCACGGCGGCGATTGTAGGACACACCAATGATTTATGGTAATTTTCTTAGCGAACTAAGATCAATAAAGACGAAGGCTCTGTTTGTTACCACTTAATGAGGTTCTGAGTGAGGACTAATGTCTTATTCGGTCGATATGTTCCATTAAGTGTGTTTGGTTTGAATATCTGAACAGAACATATTACCGCGATTCAGTTAGAAAATTCTCGCTTAATCATCCAGCTGAATGAATTTTGACAAACTTATCCCTAGAAAAAATTGAGATGGTGCTTCTTGTACTATCACTATGTATTTCATTTTTTTTTCTTTTAAGTGTAACTATTTGGATTCTTCTACTCCACATTATTGTTATACACACAAATCGAGAAAATGAGATCTGAGATGAAGAAAAAAAAATCTTTGATTTTAATCAAATTGTTTTATAGTAGAAAAAAAGTTATGTTGTTTTTCGACTCCACATTTTTTGTTATGATTTTATTAGTAAATAAAACAATATTTTTAGATGTTATTAATAATTCAACTAGTAAATAGATTTAGTTATAGGGTTAATGTAGTAATATTGTATCATTCAGATATATAATAATTAAACAAACTTAACAGTGCTTACTTTTTTCAAATACAGCCGAAGAAACACAAAAAATATTAAGACTGATTAGGAAAAAGTAAATTCATCGATGAATAACAGTGATTAATGTTGTTCTCCGTCTCGGGTAAACCGAGCGAAAGATGAAGAAATAACAAAAATAAGACCACAAAGAAATTAAGAGCTACAACTTTATAGAGTTTTCCGTTGCGGCGGAAGCGTGAGAATAAGAAGAAACACCACAAACAAAATTGTAATGACAAATCAAAGAGTGGTGGTTTATGTCTATTTCGGTATTTGGTATAATCGAGCGAAAGATGAATAAACACAAAAAAAACAACAGTATGACTCCGATACCATCTTAGAGTACTTAGAAAAGTATCATGATTAATTTGATTTGTATTTTTTTTAATCAAATCGAAGGTCAGGAGTCTGAAATCAAAATTGAACTTCATAAATTAAAAAAACGAAACCCTAAAAAGAGGTAGTTATCATCTCAAACTACTCTCTGAGAACAATTCTGCAATAATAATTAAAACAAGATTATAGAAAAAGAAGAAAAGAAAAAAACAGCTAATCAAACAAACTGAAACCCAAATCCTCATCACTCTCCTCCTCCTTTGACTCCTCCTCCTTTGACTCCTCGGTGGCGGGGGCAGCAGCAGCACCAACAGAAGCGCCTCCGGTAGGAGCAGCCGCCGCGACGGCACCAGCAGCAGCACCACCACCGGATCCAACGTTCATGATGAGATCGTCGATGTTCCTTTTCTCACAAAGCTTGGCAAACAGACTCGGCCAGTACGATTCAACGGTCACATTCGCCGCCTTTAGAAGTGTTGCTATTTTATCGGCAGTGACGGGGATTCCATCGTCGTGAAGAATCAAAGCAGCATATGTGCATGCAATCTCTCCCACCGACATCTTTTTTTTCAGAAACACACAAA
Organism: Erythranthe guttata; assembly: GCF_000504015.1. The sequence continues at coordinate 90,558 of NW_012193284.1, read as the reverse complement.
CACGTACGTACGTATTGGGGATTTTGGAATATTCTTCCTATTCGATCTGTATTTGATTCTCTCATGAATATAGGTAGGTACCCCTACTATTTATAATAAGGTAGGAATATCAACCTAGTTACAATCTAACTACAACTCCTAATCTCAATTTAACTCTATATTAATATTTAATAATAATCCTAATTATTCAAGCATGA
>NW_012193284.1:7045-88986 GCF_000504015.1 Erythranthe guttata | reverse complement strand
TCTGACGCCGCTTGGTCAAATCTGTAAATTACAAAATTGCCACTGCCTATAACGCATCGTTTCTCCTCCGTCAATATTGTCATTTCTTCTTCTCCCACCACTTCCCCTTCCAAGATATCCCCAAATTGAACCCCTAACTTAGTAAAACTCAAGATCCAAAAATTGATCGATTCCACCCAGTGCGAAGAAAAAAAATATATGAATGTGTGAAATTTTCTCTTTTCTAATCACGAGAGTCAAAATCGAAAAAAATCAACATTTACGTCAATATTTTGACTCTTGACCAAATGGTGTCAGAGTCAAAATCGAAAAAAGTTGACGAATAGGGCTGTATTGGGAAATTGTACAAGTACAAGGGGGTAAATCGATGAAATTGAGAGTACGAGGGGGTAAAGAATTGGACAAAATACAGGATTTTAATTTTAACTTGCAATGGCTTATGTATCAAATTTTAATAATTTAGTAGCATTTATTTATAACCATGGATTTATTTTATGTTATTAGTTTCAATTTTAGTATCAGACTTGTTTAGTTGGTACTTTTTATAATAATAGACTTGTTTTACATTTACCTTGTGAATTAGGTTCCCTTTATGATTCAATATTTTGCTAATGATAGTTTACATTCTCAAATATTTAATGTATTTATCATTTTTGTTAACAGGTCAAATATGGAAATTTACGATATTATGATATCGATGATGATCTATTGGTACACACAAATTCGTCCGAGATATTTGATGCGCGTACCAAGAAACAGAGATAATAATTCAGCATTGTCAGGACATGCTTATACATTGGAGCTCTTGTCTGGATCAGACACACACAATGCATTGAATTAATGCGCATGTCTCGTGTTGCATATATTCGTTTGAGCATGCATTTTAGACAACGAGGGTGGCTGCATGATAGTAGACATGTATCAGTAGAAGAAATAATGGCAATGTTCTTGCAAATTATTGGGCATAATAAGCGTCTTCGTGTAGTGAAGCGTAGATTTCAACACTATTCACAAACAGTTCATGCGTATTTTCACGAAGTGTTGAGTGCAATGATGAATATGGCAAGGGATATAATAGTACCAACAACATTTGACCCAAATCCAAATATTTCGGCAAGTTTTAGGAGGTTACACCGAATTTTTAAGGTAGATATTGTGTGTCGCTCTATTTTTTTATCATTATTTAATTCTCTTCTTGTTTTTGTAACTTATTTTTATCTTATTGTAGGGAGCAGTAGGTGCAATATTACTCGAAGAAAATGAGGTAACACCAGGATTTTGATCTTGGGAACTAGGTCCCCAAGAATGAACACCAGTAGCAGTGGCACCGTCGAATAGTGCTCTACAAAGATCAGGATAATGTAGAGGTGCAGGTCTTAAACTCTTTGCCTTAGGATGAGCCTGTATTGAAGTATCAAATTATAATTCTTAATAAAATCTTATAATTACTAATAAAAGTTAGATAAACCAATAAAAACCTAAACAAAAAACCTTTATATACTCTGTCCACTCTTCCTTTGTCATGTTGATGGTGTTGGTGGCATGATTGTAAATATTGCTTGTTTTCATAGTTAACGGCAACCAAGCTTGATACTTTTGTTTTAAGTAGTCATATCGATTCTTCACTTGTCTTTGACAAACAACAAAGTTATGATTTTTCTTCAAAGTGTTCATAATTGTGGCCCAAGATTCTGACATCAGACTACCTCCTTCTCTACCATTTAGAGCAACTTCTTGGATACACGCTTCGAGAAAACATTTATCTACTTCACTGTTGTTCCATCTGACTCTATTATTTTCATCCGATTCCTCCATTCCTATATTCATGAATATTTATTCTTCAAAGATAACCCTCACGAGTTGTGATTAAAAAATAGAAATAAATGTCACGGTGGTATTGATAATTTGCAATTAGCCGAAGCTTCAAGAGTAGTTTTTGTAGTGAACGATTTTTTTAAATGCTAAATAGATGAAGACTATGTAATGAGATATTGCATGCTTATCGTATCTTTAATTACGTATTCTTATTTATGGATCATTGGACCAAAGCAGTATTTCTTTATTCCATCGAAAATCAAAACGACTTAACCTAAAAAAAATCATGTCTAGGGCAAATTGTACACAGTACGCACGAATCGGCTGAAGCCTGAAAGATCACTCCATATAAAATATAGGGTAAATTCCACTTTACCCCCTCGTACTCTGCCCAAGAACCACTTTACCCCCTCGTACTCTCAATTTCATCGATTTACCCCCTTGTACTTGTACAATTTCCCAATACAGCCCTCTTCGTCAACTTTTTTCGATTTTGACTCTGACACCATTTGGTCAAGAGTCAAAATATTGACGTAAATGTTGATTTTTTTCGATTTTGACTCTCGTGATTAGAAAAGAGAAAATTTCACACATTCATATATTTTTTTTCTTCGCACTGGGTGGAATCGATCAATTTTTGGATCTTGAGTTTTACTAAGTTAGGGGTTCAATTTGGGGATATCTTGGAAGGGGAAGTGGTGGGAGAAGAAGAAATGACAATATTGACGGAGGAGAAACGATGCGTTATAGGCAGTGGCAATTTTATAATTTACAGATTTGACCAAGCGGCGTCAGAGTCAAAATTGCCAAAAGTTGAAGGAGAGGGCTGTATTGAAAAATTGTACAAGTACAATGAGGTAAATCGATGAAACTGAGAGTACAAGGGGGTAAAGTGGTTCTCGGGTAGAGTACGAGGGGTAAAGCGGAATTTACCCTAAAATATATATATATTCAATTCCTGAGGGTTCACTCCAATATAATATATATATATATATATATATATATATATATATATATATATATATATTCAATTTACAAAAAATAAAATCTCAAATCAGGAGAAGTACATGATTTTGAGAATATATAGCTACGACATAATGGTCAGAAGTGCGAGAAACATCAACATTAAAAAATTGCTACGAATCAAAAAAAAAAAAAATCACAGGGCAGATCGATTTTTGTATAACGATCCCTGCTCAATTATATATTAATTTGTGTATAATTATAAATTGCAGATTGTTGGCAAGAAAGATTTCATCGATCTTGAAGATTGTAGCAGATCACAATGATAGGAATTTACAGTTATTGAGAATATTTAGTTACTATAAATATGTAAACTACCTAGAATAAGATATACGATTCTTATAGCAAATACATGTATATATATTTACCTCATGAAGAGAAGAAAAATTAATTCCTCAAATATTGAGTTTCTACATGGTACCAGAGCAGGTTGATAATCAATCATCCTATTGAATTCTTATTTTTTTCTTTTCCGAATCAAAGCCGGAACTCTAGAATCATGAGTTTAGAAAATCAAATTGTCCCAACCACCACCACCACCACAAATCCTCCACAGCCAATTATAGTCCAACAAGACAATTCAAGTTTCTCCACTGGTATTGTTCTTGATGAATCGAATTTCTCATTATGGTCACAATTAATGGAGATGCGAATCGGAGCTCGAAACAAAATTGGATTTCTCACCGGCGAAACGATGAGACCAGCAGTTACGGATCATGGCTATGCAACTTGGATTACCGATAATCACAAAGTTAAAAGTTGGCTCATTGATTCAATGAGTCCTCCTCTGATGCATCGATTTATTCGACTTTCCACTGCCAAAGAGATATGGGAGGCTGTTGCAAAAACCTTCTATGATGGATCAGATGAAACTCGATTATTTGAACTAAATCGAAAATCTTTCACCACTACACAGGATGGTCGACCCTTGTCTACGTACTACAATGAATTAGTTGAAATATTTCAAGAAATTGACCACCGAACGACCGCACATGAGGCATCTGTTCAAGCAATTGTACATATGCATTCTATGATGGCCCGACTACGAGTTCACATATTTTTGAGTGGACTTGATTCTGGATTCAATCAAATTCGCGGAGAGATTCTACGAAAGGATCCAAAGCTGGATTTGGAAAGCACATATGCATATGTACGGAGAGAAGCACAACAAAGACAAATCATGGGAAGCTCCTCAATTCATGTCATGGGGAGTTCCAGGCCTGTCTCTGAAAGCTCAGCAATGGTAGCTCAACGAAACACACGGCGTAATAATCCATCCTCCGGAAAAGGTAGCAATTTCCTTTGCAGCCATTGTGGTGAAACAGGTCACTCGAAGCAACGATGCTACGAGATCGTCGGCTATCCAGATTGGTGGGATTTCTCTAAAAAGCCGCGAAAAACTATTACTGCTAAAGCCGCAGTAGCCACTCAAGAAGAAAAAATGCAGCCCGTTGCCAATATGGCCCAACAAGGTATCTCTGGTAAGGTTGATGTACTTTCTGCCACTTCTAAGAATAGCACTTGGATTATTGATACAGGAGCATCCGATCATATGACTAGAGATATTAACAATCTAAAAACTATTCACTCTTCATCTCAATCTGTTATCTCCACCGCAAATGGAGGTACTTGTCATATCATAGGGGAAGGATCTCTTGTATTATCTGACTCTTTGAAGCTTGATACGGTTTTGATTGTTCCAGCGTTGGATTATAATCTCTTATCAGTTAGCCAAATTACCTTATCACTTCATTGTACCGTAACGTTTTGGCCTTCTTTTTGTGTATTTCAGGACATTCTGACAAGGAAGACGCTTGGTTATGGTGTTAAACGGGACAAACTCTACCACTTGGAATTGACGGAGAATGGACAACATAAATTAGGTCGTGTATTTTATACAAGTGGAACTGAGAAGGTTCAAGCAGATATATGGTTATGGCATAGAAGACTAGGGCACATTTCTTTTGGTTACCTTAAGAGACTTCGACCGAAGTTGTTTTCTAATATTGATATTTCACAATTTCATTGTGATGTCTGTGAATTAGCTAAAAACCATCGAATTTCTTATTTGCCAAGTTCGAATAAATGCTCAAAACCTTTTGCCGTTATTCATTCTGATATATGGGGTCCGGCTAAGGTCTCATCAATTTCAAAAGCTCGTTATTTTGTGACTTTCATTGACGAATGCACGAGATTCATGTGGGTGTCCTTACTCCATAGAAAGAGTGATGCGTTTATTGCCTTTCAAGAATTTTATAACATGATACGTACACAATATCACCAAGAAATTCAAATTTGGCAAACTGACAATGCCATGGAGTTTGTTGACGCTTCATTTGGCAAATATCTGCGCAATTTGGGCATACGGCATAATACTTCATGTACTTACACCCCACAACAGAATGGTCTAGCGGAGCGAAAGCATAGGCAAATTATGGAGGTCGTAAGAGCATCACTATTTGGAATGAACATGCCACGATTTTATTGGGGAGAGGCGGTTAAATCAGCCGTTTACCTTATCAATCGGGTTCCTTCTCGAGTTATTGAATTCCAAACTCCTCAACAAAAGTTACAATCATTATGCTCAACTCCACATATACCAAATTTGGAACCAAGAGTGTTTGGTTGTACAGTGTATGTTCATATTCCAAAAGCCTTGCGTAGTAAATTGGACCCTTGTGCGAAACGCTGTGTTTTTGTCGGATATTCAGATTTTCAGAAAGGTTATAGATGTTATGATCCTCTCAATAAAAAGTTGCATGTTACGTTGGATGTTTCGTTTCGTGAAACCGAGCCATATTACAACAGCGAGGTTCCACGCTCATCTCTTCAGGGGGAGAACAAGCATGAAGAGTGTGAGCTTTCACAAGGAAATAATGGAATTTCAAGGAGCGAGAGTGAGACTGATTTTTTGGAGCTAGAGGTTGTGGCGGAAATATTCAATATTTATCAAAATTGTTTTGATCAACCACCGAGTTCTCATCCAACTGTAGATACTTCGATTCCTTTGAAATTAAATGAGAATGATGCAATAATGAAAAGTGAAGATGATGTCCCAGAAGAACCCGTTTTAACACCATTAACCGAGGAGCTTCCCCTGAATGTTCAAGACAATACTCAAAATCTGCCAGAATTTCACTCTCTCCCAAATGAGGTAGAATCCTGTGAATATTATCCTTCTATTTCTCGTTTTTCATCTAGATTAAATAAAGGTATCCCAAAGAAACATTATGAGCCTGACCTTAAAGCTACTGGAAAATATCCCATTAGTAATTATATCTCTAGTCATAGATTATTGGATTCATATGCTCTAACTGTCAAAGAATTGTCCAGAATGTCTATTCCTAGTAGTGTGCAGGATGCATTAACAGATGAAAGATGGAAAATTGCAATGAATGAAGAGATGAAAGCTTTGCAGAAGAATTCAACTTGGGAGTTGGTTCCATTACCTGAAGGAAAAAAGACAATAGGTTGTAAATGGGTGTACACCGTGAAGCTTAATACAGATGGAACTATCGACCGGTACAAGGCAAGGCTAGTGGCAAAAGGTTACACGCAAAAATACGGAATTGATTATCAAGAGACCTTTGCGCCAGTAGCTAAACTTAACACTGTTCGGATACTTATATCATTAGCAGCAAATCGTGATTGGCCTTTGCGACAATTCGATGTAAAAAATGCATTTTTGAATGGTGACTTGGAGGAGGAAGCGTACATGGATCTTCCACCAGGTGTGAAGCTAGAACCCATACATGAAGGAAAAGTCTGCAAACTAAAGAGATCATTATATGGGTTGAAACAGTCGCCTAGGGCCTGGTTTGGAAGATTTACGCAAGCAATGAAGTCTTTTGGCTACGAACAAAGCAACTCTGATCATACATTATTTATTAAACATAAAGAGAAGAAAATAACAGCACTGATCGTGTATGTTGATGATATGGTCTTAACAGGTGACGATCTTGAAGAAATGGAAAAACTACAGAATTATTTGGCCACGAAATTTGAAATGAAAGACCTAGGAAAATTGCGATATTTTCTAGGTATTGAAGTGTCTCGGTCAAAACAAGGAATTTCTCTTTCTCAACGAAAATATGTGTTGGATTTGTTGACTGAAACAGGAATGCTATCTTGCAAACCATCAGAAACACCGATGGAGATTAACCATCAACTTGAAATATCTTCGAACCAAAATTTGGTAGATGTGAGTCGTTATCAGAGATTAGTCGGAAAGTTGATCTATCTAACTCACACTAGGCCAGACATTGCTTACGCCGTGAGTATAGTAAGTCAATTTATGCAAGCTCCAAATGAAGATCATATGAATGCAGTTTATAGAATCTTGAGATATTTAAAAGGTGCTCCAGGAAAGGGGTTATTATACTCAAAGAATGAAGCGCCTACCATTGAAGGCTATACCGACGTTGATTGGGCAAGAGACAAATCAGACCGAAGATCTATCTCAGGTTATCTCACATTTGTAGAAGGTAATCTGGTTACTTGGAGGAGTAAAAAACATAAGGTTGTTGCTCGTTCTAGTGCAGAAGCGGAGTTCCGAAGTATGGCGCATGGTTTATGCGAGATATTATGGATTAAAGAAGTTTTAAAGGACCTTTCTGTTGATTGTTCACAACCTGTGAATTTATTTTGTGATAATAAAGCTGCAATTCAAATTGCAAAGAATCCAGTACAACGTGATCGCACTAAGCATGTGGAAATTGATCGATTTTTTATTAGAGAAAAACTTGATAAGAAGATCATTCAATTTCCATTCGTCAAGTCCGAAAGTCAGCTTGCAGATGTTTTTACAAAGACTGTTTCGGGTAGAACTTTTCATGCAATGATTGACAAGTTGGGCATGATAGATATCTACGCACCAACTTGAGGGGGAGTGTTGGCAAGAAAGATTTCATCGATCTTGAAGATTGTAGCAGATCACAATGATAGGAATTTACAGTTATTGAGAATATTTAGTTACTATAAATATGTAAACTACCTAGAATAAGATATACGATTCTTATAGCAAATACATGTATATATATTTACCTCATGAAGAGAAGAAAAATTAATTCCTCGAATATTGAGTTTCTACACAGATAGAGTAATAGAAAACTCAACAAAAGAAAATAAAATTATAACAAAGATTAAGAATTTGTCAAAACCGAAAAAAAGAACTTACTCAAAAATTTGAAGAATTGTCTTGCAGAGTTCTGCTATGGATTTCAATGATGTGTGAGCAGTGGTGATGAAAAGACTCGTAGGAGGGATATATTTTATGATGGTAGGGTTGGAATTTACAAGATTATTTATGGGTAAAAGAAATAAAAAAAATATTCAGAACTAAGTCTGACCGAATAAGCGTGAGAATTGCGGGGAAAAATGCTAGTTATTTCTTAAATGATTGTATTTTTTTAGATGTATATATATTAAAAAAATTAAGTTACATTTTATTCTAATTTTTTTTTTATATTATCGGAAAACTTAGCCCCCGATGTAAATGGCTCACGGTCTGCCCCTGCTATTCATGTAGACGAGGCCCATATGAGGTAGATAGTCCACATAAAAAAAAAAAAAAAAAAAAAAATTAGCTAGAAGTCCTTCTCATATAATTTTATTAGCATGCTTGATTTGTGTTTCGCATTATTTGACAAAAAAATTCCCGTATTTTAATTTACTAAAACTGTATATATTGATCTTCATGCTTGAATAATTAGGATTATTATTAAATATTAATATAGAGTTAAATTGAGATTAGGAGTTGTAGTTAGATTGTAACTAGGTTGATATTCCTACCTTATTATAAATAGTAGGGGTACCTACCTATATTCATGAGAGAATCAAATACAGATCGAATAGGAAGAATATTCCAAAATCCCCAATACGTACGTACGTGTTTGTGTGTTTCTGAAAAAAAAGATGTCGGTGGGAGAGATTGCATGCACATATGCTGCTTTGATTCTTCACGACGATGGAATCCCCGTCACTGCCGATAAAATAGCAACACTTCTAAAGGCGGCGAATGTGACCGTTGAATCGTACTGGCCGAGTCTGTTTGCCAAGCTTTGTGAGAAAAGGAACATCGACGATCTCATCATGAACGTTGGATCCGGTGGTGGTGCTGCTGCTGGTGCCGTCGCGGCGGCTGCTCCTACCGGAGGCGCTTCTGTTGGTGCTGCTGCTGCCCCCGCCACCGAGGAGTCAAAGGAGGAGGAGTCAAAGGAGGAGGAGAGTGATGAGGATTTGGGTTTCAGTTTGTTTGATTAGCTGTTTTTTTCTTTTCTTCTTTTTCTATAATCTTGTTTTAATTATTATTGCAGAATTGTTCTCAGAGAGTAGTTTGAGATGATAACTACCTCTTTTTAGGGTTTCGTTTTTTTAATTTATGAAGTTCAATTTTGATTTCAGACTCCTGACCTTCGATTTGATTAAAAAAAATACAAATCAAATTAATCATGATACTTTTCTAAGTACTCTAAGATGGTATCGGAGTCATACTGTTGTTTTTTTTGTGTTTATTCATCTTTCGCTCGATTATACCAAATACCGAAATAGACATAAACCACCACTCTTTGATTTGTCATTACAATTTTGTTTGTGGTGTTTCTTCTTATTCTCACGCTTCCGCCGCAACGGAAAACTCTATAAAGTTGTAGCTCTTAATTTCTTTGTGGTCTTATTTTTGTTATTTCTTCATCTTTCGCTCGGTTTACGCGAGACGGAGAACAACATTAATCACTGTTATTCATCGATGAATTTACTTTTTCCTAATCAGTCTTAATATTTTTTGTGTTTCTTCGGCTGTATTTGAAAAAAGTAAGCACTGTTAAGTTTGTTTAATTATTATATATCTGAATGATACAATATTACTACATTAACCCTATAACTAAATCTATTTACTAGTTGAATTATTAATAACATCTAAAAATATTGTTTTATTTACTAATAAAATCATAACAAAAAATGTGGAGTCGAAAAACAACATAACTTTTTTTCTACTATAAAACAATTTGATTAAAATCAAAGATTTTTTTTTCTTCATCTCAGATCTCATTTTCTTTGAAAGAATTTATGGTCCCGAATTCGTTTAATACAGAGGTGTTATATTAAGTGTTATGACACTTGTATAAACATGCAGCGGAGATATAAAAACAATACTCAGATTTAAAAATGTTCACAAGTAAAAACTTGTGAACTTGCCATTTAAAGGACGTAAAACTTATATTAAAACAGTATTACAAGAATACAAAGAGAAGAAGTACATGAACTTCTTCCTTATGAATGAATCACTATCTTGATCATTCTTACAACCAAATCTAGAAACATAAAAACTATATACTAAAAAATCTAGACTACAAAGAATGTACTCATGAGGAGTACGTACAACAGATTCTAAAAACACACTAATACTCTCATGTATTCTTTTTAGCTCTCGGTTTTTGTTTCTTAGAATCCATCAAATTTACTTGAGTCTTGAAGCCGGTATTTATAGACATTCTAAGCTTCCACTTCTCAGCCCATGATCTGCAAGAAAAACCGACTATAAGAACACTCAAGAACATGGGTTAGTGGGTTAGTTTAGTAGTGAAGATAATATCCTCAATTTAACCCACTAAGCATTATACTTAGCCCACTAAGTATTATACTTAACCCACTAAGCACTACTTATTCCATAACTAAAATTTAGTTAGAAAATAAGAGAGTTAAAAATAAATTGTGGAAATCCACGTGTTTCAAACTCCCTCTTTTTAACTTTCTGATCAAAACTAAATTTTAGTTTAACTCCCCCTGAATTTGATAACCAATATAGCAAACAACAAAATATTGAAAATCAATTAAAAAGCAAATCAATCCAACAAAAGTGCAATCATAACATAAAAGTTCAGAGGGAAAATAACAAACTGAACAAAAACAAATATTGTTCATAAAAATAACTTTAAAGCAGAATATCCAAAATCTCCTCAGTATCAGCTGTTGTTCCTCCATCACTAGCACTGGACCCACTGCTTTCCTCTGCTCCTTCAGCTTCGCCATCATTCTTTTCTTCTTCTTCATTAACTCCATGTGCTCTGCCTCTAGCATCCAAAGGATGAGAAGTCCCTGCTTCAACTTCATGACCAGCTTGTTCTCCCCCTTTTTGATCAGAAAGAGCTCTCTGGAGCATTTCCACCATGGACTGATGATAGGTGATCTGAGCTAGGGAGTGAGCAAATTGTTTTAACAAAAGATCTCGAGGAACAGAGACAAGGATGTCAGAGGTGTTGTCAACATGAGGAGCAACACCTTCAGTACCAAGATTATTTTGACCTGATTCAGTTGGGAGAAAATTATCTCCATTCCAGGGAAGAACTTGGACATCCAATGAAAAAGGGGCCATCTTTTCTAAAATCGGAAATCTATTTTTCAGAACTCCATAAGTTCGTTCATTGACATTCCTTAAGTTGAGCATGAGCAAGGTTAAATTTTTCTTCTTTAGTCAAAGCACGTCTACGACGATAGTCCCCTAACCAATATCGCACATTGCGATACGGAACCATAAATCCTCTAGTATGTGTGTATGCTGCATCACAAAGATAGTATTTACCTGTAATAATAATAAAAATAATTCAAGATCAGATTTAACGTATAAATGATTAGAATTTATAATTTGAATTTAAAGTAATACCAGCAGGAGGCCATGGAAAACCGTTTGTCGGATCAGCAACTGTATCTGTTAAGACTCTTGAATCATGTGTTACCCCTTCCCAGCCTGCCCAAACGAATGTAAACATCATATTAAAGTCGCATATTCCTAAAACATTTTAATAGCATTGGCCCTTTCCTCTACCCCTGTACATAGTTTGCTTTGAAATTGGAACAACGGCATGTACTAGTGTTCCATCAAGTACAATTTTATAAGAAAAGAGCGTATTAGTGATAAATTTTTTGAGGGGCTTGATCAACCCAATATGCCTTTTGATGGTGCGAATGAGGATGGACAAGACCACGAGAATGATGATACAACTACCGGACCATGGTGGGGGGTCGATGACATGCAGTATATGGCTAATGTTCGCGATGAGATAGCAACTCGATTGATGCATTGAGCGAGTGACCAATTAGAATTTATTAAATATTTGACGTTGAATTAGCGACTTTAATCTTTTAGGTCAATTTTAGCGACTTTAATGTATTTCCATATTTTAACTATTTTTATTTGTGAATATTATATTTATTACTTGTTTGAATTTTATATTTTATCTATGTTAAATATTTTAAATTTCAAATTTTATTGATTATATAGATCATGCTTAATTTTATTTTTATTTATATATGTTAATCAAAATTAATTAATTAACAAATAAAACGCCAGCATTAAATAAGGGTATAATAGGAAAATAACAATATTCAGACATTCAATTATCAAATGAACTTAATTGCTCAGCATTCAGCATTCAGACACAACTCTTATCCATTCAGACACGTATTCAGCATTTAGCATTCAACGCTTAATCCTGTCAAATGGGTCCTAAGTGGCTTCTAAAGAGGTATTTTGGTATAAAGAAAATAGTGGATCTACTTCTAATATTAAAAATATGGCTGGATCACTAATTGCCCGTAATTTATAAATCCTAGCTGTTCAAAATATTTCCACAAAATATATATTTTGATGATTTAAAATTATTCAATATTTAATATTTAATATTTTTTAATTAACATATTTATGTGTTCATATTAAGGTTATAGAGATTCTGTTGTATTTTCCTAAATATAAAAACAAATATTTATTAGGGTAAATTACAAAATTCCACTGACTTAGACTAAATAACGAAAAATACCCCCATCTATCCGTAATAACTAAAACCCTCATCTGATTAACTATTGGTCGAGTTTTTGAAAAGACATGTTTACAGTCAATTATATCTTTTGTTAAATAGGTGAGAAATAAAAAGAAAATATCAGAAATAGTGTAAAGTATTTTCCCTGGAATAAAAAAAAAATTGTGAAAAGTCACACACTCACACTATAAGGGGTTGGTGGAAGACGGATTAAGGGGGGTTTTGGTAATAACAAATAGGTTGGGTGTTTTTTGAAATTTGATCTACGTTTAGGGGGTTTTCGTAATTTACCCTATTTATTATAATTTTGCTGTGTTAGCAAATACGCAATTCTGAAGGGGGTAAAATAAGCAAAGTTCGAAACCTCAAGGATCTGGATGTAAATAAGCGGTGAACTCTTCACCAAGCACTACTCCTCCACGGTGCTCTATTTTGCTTGAGCTTCTGCAATTATAAACCCTAGTAGCAAAATTCCCCTCCAAATAATCATCGTCAAATTTTCAGAAATCAGTATCAGAACAAACAAAAATGGTGGCGACGAATTTGAAAGCAGAGACAATGAAACTAATGGACAAACGGAGCGATATGGAGGCGGAGTTGAATATCATTATCGAGCGCCTCTGCCAGCCCGGCGGCCCTGGCCTCTCCGGCAACCTCCTCGATTCAGAGGCAATAATTCCTTAATTAATTTTTATTATTATTTTCCGCCGGTGTAGGTTTATTTGTTTGTGTTGATTTTATTAAATGTTAGCCTTTTTGATCAATTTTTGTAATTTTGATAGTTTTAAATTGAATAAGCTAGAAAAGCTAGAAAAAAGGATGAATTAATTTAATTTGTTTAGTATTGAAGATTAGGTATTGAGTTTAATTAATATTTGGGGTTGTGCAGGGGTTTCCCAGGTCGGATATCGATATTCCGACTGTTAGAGCCGACCGGCACAGGCTTGCTGGTAATTTACTGCACTATGTTTTGCTTTTACGATCGTGAATACAATGTTTTGTTTTTGTTGGTAATCAGATTAATCGTGTTTGTCACGACTGTATTTTCGTTAGCCGTTAAGAACGAGAACCGTATAATAAGCTGTACTTCTGTTTACGTTTTTTCTTTTGCTACAGAGCTTCGAAGTAATCACAAGGATATTACAGAGAAGATAAACCAGAACATCGAACTTCTGCATTCTGCAAAACTTACACCAACAACTGCTGCTGTTGCAGATTCAGGTTAGTGACTCATCGAATCGAGAAGCACGCTTGTTTATTAAAAAATACAGTAGAACCTCGATAAAATAATACTCGATAAATTAATAACCTCAATTAAATCAATTAAATAATAGTTTCTCTCGGTCCCGACTCGGTGAAAACATGTTTAACTATTAACTCGATAATTTATAATTCACTAAGTTAATAGAATTCCCTAGTCCCGACTGTATTAATTTATAGAGGTTTAACTGCACTCATGATTTAAGTATAAATTGAAAGTATGATGTGATGCTACAGGGACGAAAGATCAAGTTTTAAGTACCGGTACTTCTTTGTCTGTCAACAATCCTGTTGTTGCCATGGACGTGGATTTAGTTTTGAGCAGACCGTTTGCAATGGTCGATGAAATCAACGAGGCATCTCCAGCGGCAGAAGACGGTTTACAACTCGGGGATCAGATTGTGAAATTCGGGAATGTCGAAATAGGGGAGAACGTGCTGCAGAGGCTAGCCGCTGAAGGACAAGAAAAACAAGGGCAAGCAGTCCCCTTGGTTGTGATGAGGCAAGGGTCGGTGATTAATATGACAGTCACTCCTCGAGCATGGTCTGGCCGTGGTCTACTCGGGTACGTTACATTCACTTGTCATGTGTATTCATTTCATGTCTTTTTTTTAAGTTTATTATTTACTTCTTGCCATGCATTCTTGAATTTAAATAGTCTATTTGAAGCAATTGAAAAGTTTGTGAGGATAGTTGAAGAACTCGTTGTCATTTATAGGGAGGGATTTTTAAACAATATAAGTAATATATCAAAGAGAAATGTATATGAACAGATCCTTGATAACTGATAAAGAGGTTTAAGATACTGTGGCTTCAACGATATGCAATGGAACTATCTGGAGTCACTAGCTCTTTGTGAATTTGTCCTATGAATCTATGATAAGTTGGTATTATGATTTCAGTATCCGTGAGTTCTAGTTTTTCTTTGAAAGTTAAGTGGATGGCTAATCTGTTTTTCATTTACTTTGTAATAGTTGAATCTGAAGGTTTCCCTATCCGTAAATAGCGTATATGACTCTTTTCAGCTTTTACCTCACATTCAACATTCAGAATATAATTGTTTACGGCTTTTTTTTAGTTTAATAAAAATTCAAATCCCCTTACAAAGGGGAAGTAGGGGAAGGACATGATTTGCATAACTCTCGTAATGAGGGTTGATCGGATTGGGTACTGAATTATGATTGTGCTGTTTTTTATTTTATTTTTTTCCTTCTCTTAAAAAAGGTTTAAATTCGGTTGTGTGAGAAGTATTTGATTTCATTATTCATTGTCAGAAACGTATTAAGTTTCGTAATTCAAATGAATGGATTCAAGTAAACGACAACTTATTTAGACAAACAGTATCTTCCATGTTCAATCAGTAGATCACCCTGTTTGTGTTTTTTGATATGTTGGTATGAATGGAATTGGCAAAAGACCTCTATTTTGCATGTTAAGCCTACTTCTGTCATGAATACTTACTGGTTCACCATATTAATATCCCCATTCTTTTTTATGCACTCTCATAAAGTGAATCTTCTGTGTGTGAATGTGTCTTCCTTGGTTCCAATGTTGAATAACGACATGACTAAATGCTTTCTGAAAATTGTCACTGGTATTACTCATTTACGGTCGTGGTACTATTTAAAAAAATTATTGTTTGTGATGAATATATTTTCGTAGTAAAGTACTCTCTGATGTGTGGGAAATATTATTCGCAGGTGTCATTTCCGAGTCTTATGATGTCAATATTGTTCGGTGCCGCTTAAGGCTGGTGAAGATGTGCGAAGAGGTGAATTTTTCTGTTTCTCTTTTTCGGGGAGAAGTATGTATA
The DNA here is from genome assembly GCF_000504015.1 of Erythranthe guttata. Next base: position 73,263 of record NW_012193284.1, on the reverse strand, counting down.
AACTCGAATAGATACATGGGCACAATCACAAATTATATAGCTTTCGCATATTGGTAATAATGCTGTTGGGAGATTATCTAAATCATGTGTGTATCTATCTTTTCTGCATATTAAATTTTAAATATGGTTCAAGTTGTTGTGCTAACATGAGATATCTCAAGTCACAGGCCACTTATGGCCAAAATTGTGTTTGATTAGGTCTGTTTAGGCCAGGTTAGTTGGGCAAAATTGTGTTCGATTATTGCAGGTGCTGCGGATAAATTATCATGGAAATTGGAAAAAAGAAAAAAGAAAAAAAAAAAAAAAATCGGAACTTCGTACCTAGAAATGGAGTGACTATAATGAAAACTAGTAGAATACAGTCTAATGTTCCCTCTGTTTCTTTGCAAGTGTTTCTTTTCAAGTGATGTTAACAGTAGATGTACCAATTAAAAAAATTATTCAATAGCTTTGATTGTAGGAGGGGAAGATGTTATTCGATGAAAATTACTTCTGTGACTTCTACAAATAGAAAGGCGACAGAAGCCGAAATTGAAATAAATTCAAACATACGTGAAGCGAGCTTCTTGTTCAAAATCCACTAACCTGAACGATAAAGAAGTTTTAACGTAGACAAACTGCTCGTTAAGAAATATATATGATGATCTAATTGAAGTTTTCGAATATACATATGTTGAAAAACAACTGTCTGTTTGAATCAAAGATGTTTCTCCTAGTATACTCTCACAGTCTAAGCAGTATTCAACACCACAGAGTTGACCACATTTGACTCATCTGATCCGGAATAACTTACATAAATGCCTGCAGCCACTGTTACACTCTCTACCACAACAATTAATACACGTCACACTAAAAAAAGAGGAGGAATAATTTTCAAATGGATTATACAAAATGCGCATCATCTACTCAAGCTGAAGCTCGTACAGTTCAATCGTTCAGCGGGGCTTGATTTCAAACTCAATGCTCAAAAGGGTTTTTGGCGATTCCGATATTTTGTCTCCGCCAAGATTAAACGATTCGCCACTCAATTGTCCTTGTTTGTCAACTGACCACTGTGTTTGACTCGGATAAACTTCCGACTTGTTATTTTGCAAATTAGCCGCAGAAACAGAGGCACTCTTTGGACCATTGGACTTTCTTGGTAAAGGGATGTCGTGATCATGCACTCCCTTGTATGATATCACTACAGCACTTGCATTATCCATTGACCTCTCGGTTTGCTTACGAACTGGACATCCGCTTGATGTACATCTGTAGTAGTTTCTGCAAAATTTTCATGCAAGAGGTGATTACAAGAAATATATAGCAAAACATTTGTTTTTTTATCTGGTAAAAAATAATCTTGATTTGTCCGGTGAAAAAATAAACTCCAGGCGTGTACGAAACAAGGTAGGCCGATGATGAATTTTCACAAAGTCAACGATCATTTAACCATAGTCTATCAATACTTTGGTTCCCGATTCTTGAAAGTAAAGGTTCATAAAAGAATGGTGAATAAATGACAAAATATTAAGATCTATTAAATAGATTTCTGATTTACTGAGCACTGAATGATGAAACAGCTATTTAGGATAATCAAACGGACCAGGTGGTGCAGAATGGTGATTTGAAGATGTTTCCCAAAGAACTAGCGAGGGCAATTAATTCCGCAATATTAAGCTAGCTTAAGGGTTGATATTATATTGAAATGTAACACTAAAGACTCGAAATTTACCTTGGATGAGGACTCCCCTTCACCATTTTCTGTCCATATTTGCGCCACCTATAGCCATCACTTGATATGCCGACATCACCAGTCTCGTAAACAACACATTTAGATTTCTTTCCAGTTTCCGAAAGGGACACCAGTTCACGCTCTGAACTTCTCTTCTGCCTGGCAATCAGTATAGATGAAACACTATCAAATTAATAAGGTAGCATCATAACTCTGAAAAAAACGATGATTAATAATGTAACTAGAAACTTGCCTTCTCTTGTACTCAGGTCCATTAGCCTCCTCCCTAGTGTTAGTAACCGTGGTCTCATCGGAACCGCATGAATCTTGATGCTTCGTTTCATGTATCTGGTCAACTACTTGTAAAGATGTCATTGAATCATTATAATGTCTAGCTAGATGAGTTGTACGGTCCTGATTCCAACTAATTGGCATAATTGGTAATGCAGGCATATTATTTTCTCTAGTGCAATTTACTTCTTGGGGAGGACCATGATTGTGGTGAATTCTATAAACAATCTCTACGACACGGTTAGAACGATCGCAGCACTCAATCTTCTTAGCAGTACAACCATAGAATGTGCATCTGAAATAGCTTCTAGAACCTTCTGGACTCTTTACTTGCTTTTGACCATACTTGCGCCAGTTGTACCCATCAGGGGTTTTCAGCGTAGGCACGGTGGATAACGGTTTTGGGCCTGGAGAATTCTGCTTGTCCTGTTCTTTAAAGCATGTTAAGATCCCGTTCTCGACTGCCTGCAATTCTTTTCCAGATGTTGTAGACTGTTCTAACTTGGATTCACCATTGGGTAGCTGTACCTCAACTTGGGAAGATTGACCACTGATACAGTTCGAAGGTTCCTCGTTTACTTGATTCTGAAGCAACAATAGAGACACGATGGGGTCGGGTTAGATTTATATAATTACATAAATGCATTCTTGGTTACTTCAGAATCTAATATAAAATTGATCATGCACAAAAAATGGGATTTGCTATTATGCGAACAAATATTCAGTAGGCTTCATCCATAACATCATTCTCATCAGCCTACAGAATGGCATCAACAACATAACGAATTTTGCTGATGTAAATGATAATTGTTTAGATAACGTACTAAGTTATTTGAGTGTCAACGGGATATAATCAAAAAAAAAAGTCAGAACACGATAACTTATCGACTTAACTGTCTGAACGAGTGAAAAACAGATTAAAGAAAATAACACTTTTGCAATACAAGATCAGTTCCGCTGCCATGACTGTTACCTAACCTCCTTTTCGTTTCTCTTCCACGGGATACACTAAGATTCATGCATGAAGGAAACGAGTGGCGGAGAATGTAGAAAAAGTAAAGTTATATCTTGAAATAATGTAATGAGAACAGTTCTTCCATTCAAATAAAGTTAGCTGACTCATAACGTACATCTATCTACAAGTTTTTCCTCCCAGACGTATGGCAAGTGGACCTCAGCCTATAAACTGAAAACAAAAATCGGATAAACGGAACGCATCCATTTAAAACACTTCAATCAAGAGTTTGATCGCCGAGTCGTGCACAACTCTAAAACCAAAAAAAGAAATCCCTAATTTCATCATATCCTAAAACAAAATAAAAACCTTAAAACAATTGAATTTTTTAACATTCTGCCCAATTCAGCACAGGTTCAAGTTAATTGAAAATAGCAGCAATAACGCAATTCCGTCTCGTAATAAGAATCACTCTCAGCAAATATCACCCCTTTTCGTCTTTTCAAACGATATTAAATAATATTTTTAATCAAAACTAATTAGTCTGAACGTTAAGAGAGGTTCTAACCTTCAATTCTCCGCCGGACTGAGGTGGTTGCGGGGAGTATTCCACCGGAACCTCTGCACATTCAAAATTAATAAAAAAATCAGCGTTAATTTTACTCAGTTTATCCAATTCGGACGTACAAAAGTAAGCGTACATATTCAAGTGATCGATCATACAAAATTATCCACAAAACGCAGAACAAAAAAGAAATAACCTTCAGAGATACCGGCGAGAAATTCCGGTGATTTCTCGGAATCCGACTGGGTACTCCGATCAGACATCTGTACGGAAGTTAGGGTTTCGGATTGAGAATGAACACAAGCTCCGTCACCTGCACAATTACTGCCGCTCACTCGTTCCTGCTGCTCATCGTTTTCATCGAAATTCTCACAGTGGTTGTTACCTTCGTCTACATCGTGCGCCGTTATCGAATTTCCTTCTGCAATTTCTCCATGGGAGAAGAGATTATTCTCTGTTTCCATGGTCGATTCCTACACACAGTGAGTGTGAAACTGTGAGTGCCTGCTTTGTCACTGACAAAAAGTTCTTTTCTTTTGTTGCAATTGAACTGTTTATAGCAAGTTATACTGTAATTTAGGATTTTGTGAAAAGACGAGAATACCCCTGGTTAAAACGTTTTTTTACCGGGGCTGATGGAGAAAGCTGTTGCCTCGTGTGGGGTAAATTAGTCATTTCGGAAAAGGTAATATTGCTGATAAAACTTTTATGGTAGTGTGACTAGGAAATTTCATTAATAATATTTTCGACATTTATTTCGGTGGGCTTTTTTGGGCACTGCTGCTCTTTATGTTTCTTTGACTTGCTGTTGACTTGTCTTGACTCTTTGACTCTTGACTCTTGACCATTATTTATTGTTTGAAATTCTTTTAAAATTATTTTATTTTCAAAATATAAAGGCAAACAAATATTATTTTATTTACAAATTATTTTCCCAAACATCTTTACCGAAAATAAAATGGAAAAGCAAGCCGAAAAGCTACAAGTCGAGCAATTTTGAGCCATTCCGAATGGCTAAATATTGGTAGGATTTTTTATTTTTTAATTATATATGGCGCAAATGATAAAAAATTGAATAAAAAAAAATTGAATCGAACAAAAGTTTTTGAAATGATGTCATTTTGTTTATTATACATAGCATATATAACATTGTTTAGGGTCGAGTTTGGTACATTTGCCCTATCAAACCCCTTATCGCATTATCATTATTGAAATTTTGGTATTACAAATTTCTTTCTTAGTGTCGTACCAAAAACTTTTTTGTCTATCAAAAATTTGGTATACCAAAATACAGTAGTGGTACGGTAATGATTATTAGTTATTACCAATTTATATTCAATTATTTTTCTAAAAAAATTCAAGGTATAAATATATTTTAAATGCTCATAACTAGGATTGAAGGTATATGCATCGTCAATAGTCAGCATATGTTACTGACTTACTTAGAATACAATATTTATAAAATAAGGCGAATGAGAAAAAGGTCCATCGCATGAGACTTAAATGCACGATCTAAAAAAACAGTCTCTCAATTAATCTCATTCCCATGTCTTTAGTCTAAAATACCCTCTATAATACAGGTCTTATCAATTCCATTCATTATGCTCTAACTTTCTTAATATTACACATTGACCCCGAATTTAAAAAAATATATCACATTAATCCCCAAAATATTTTTTTTCTGAAATTTTTTTTTCCGGCCAAATTCCGGCGTTGACTTTTTTTTTTTTTGAAAACTTTTTTTTTTTTCTGAATTTTTTTTCCAGCCGGTCAACCACGCCAGTCTCCGGCATTGACTTTTTTTTTTTTCTCTTTTTTCGAATTTTTTTTCTTAGAAAAAAAATATGTTAATTAATGTTACTGTCTTGGCTACTAAATTACTATCTCAGAGAGTAATATTACTGTTTGGGACAGTAATATTATGAATATTATTTTTCCGAACAGTAATATTATTAATATTACTGTCTGAGACAGTCAAATTACTGTTGGAGACAGTAATTTAGCAGCCAAGACAGTAATATTACTTAAAATAATATTTTTCAATAATTTTTTTAAAATTAACAGTTAAATTACTGTCTCCGACAGTTAAATTACTGCTGGAGACAGTAATTTAACAACGGATACAGTAATATTAATTAAAATATTTTTTTTAAGAATAAAAAAGTCAATTAACAGTTAAAATACTGTCTCCGACAGTTAAATAACTGTTGGAGACAGTAATTTAGCAACGAATACAGTAATATTAATTAAAATATTTTTGAAAAAAAAAAGTCAATTAACAGTTAAATTATTGTCTCTGACAGTTAAATAACAGTTATAGATAGTAATTTAGTAGCCAAGACAGTAATATTAATTAAAATATTTTTTTAAGAAAAAAAAAAGTCAACGCCGGAGACCAGCGGTCTCCGGTGGTGGCGGGTCAAAATTGAAATTAAGATTAAAATTAGTTAATTAATGAAATTGGGCTAAATTGGGGGTGTAAATCATGAAATTGGAGTTGAATTGAGTTTCAATGAATTGGAGATAATTTTGGTATATATAAAAAGATTTTCCTTATTTGCAAATAAGTTTGAATGAACTGAATTTATTTGAAAGACAAAAAAGTTGGATGTCCCTCTTTTAATTAAGTGCCCTTGTCATGGACCTATTTGCCATTTGCCCTATAAAATAAAATTATAACATCAATTTCTTAACATCAATTATATCCCACTAGTGAGCACATTCAAAATATTCTCGACACACTTAATTTTAGATAATAATAGTTATTTTGCACACTATATGTTCTCTACTCATATAAAATAAATTAATTATTAGAGTATACTTGCATTTTTTATTTATATGTAATATTTTGTACGGTAGAGCAATGCATGGTAATAATATTGGATAACATTGTCGTACTTAAATATTTCGGTACAGTACAATAATCTATTGTTATTCTATAGATAATAAGTATGCATGGTTGGATAGGACAATCATTTGGTAGAGTAATTCAGTAAAACAAATCCCCTTTAACATTATCGTACCACATTTTTCACTTTCTATCTTACTGCTACTAGCCTACTAAAAAAATGAAACCAATTTGAATCAAACTATTATGAAAACAAATCTATTTCATTTTAAATCTTAATAAAACTGATGCAGTTGAGTCATAATTAAAAGTCAAACGTTAGAGTCAAATGCTTCACAAAGATATTCTTTTTGATATATTACAGTTACCCCATAATGTATGGTTAAATTATGAAAAAAATCATTTTATTTGGATAATTACAACGACTCCTATCTTAAGAGGTGGTTGTAATTTAAATATCTTAGAGATGATTATAATTTACCACGTTATTTTTATTACATATCACCATTCTGCATGGATTCTATTTTTATTTATTTATAAATACATTCTGTAAAGTTTTCTCTTCTATATCATCTTTTTCATATGTATTTTTCTTTAATATTTTATTCTTATCTTATTATACTATCTTGTATATATATATTTTTTAAACCAGCTCTAGGTATTGATCGAATAGCTGGAGATTCTCTTGTAGAATTGAACGAGGTCAATCATAACTGCTCTCTATCATTTAATAGGTTGGCGAACGATGACATCGGCTTTATCGGTTCTGAGATTTCAGAATCCCTATGCAAATTTAGAAGGATGATCCTAGGTCACGAATCTTTTATTTCAAATTTTAATATACCAAACATATGTTTACAACTCTACTTGGATGATTTACAAATGAAATGTTACTCATATTTAGTATTCCACCTCCCTAATTGATGGTATGATTAATCTTATACTACGGTTCTGAGCGATTTTTTAGAACATTTCATATTGTAGTTACATTCTAGTATAATCGAGAGGTTTTAAAGAACTCTCCGAATTATTTACAATTTGGTGACAAGTTCCTACTAGGGATGGCAATGGGGCGGGTATGGGGTGGGTTTTGCAATCCCCATCCCCGCCCCGCTATGGAAATCCCCATCCCATCAAAAATTCCCACGGGTATTAAAAGAATCCCCATACCCGCCCCATAAAATCCCCACGGGTATCGGGGCGGGCAAAAATCCCCGTCTATTTTTTTTCTTTTTTCTTAATAAATAAATATGCAATTTAATTATAATTTAAAAATTTATTTCAACAAATAAATCAATATTTAATTATAATACTAATATTTAATTATATAACGGAAACCGAAAAATCCCCATTTTTAACTAATATTTAGTATATTACTACTATTTAATTATTTATATTTAATATAATAATTAAAAAATATATATTATATATATAAATAATGCGGGGCAGGTACGGGGACGGGTACAGGGCGGGTCTACGGGGCGGGTATAGGCAAACTCATCCCCGAACCCGTACCCGGTCAAAAAAAAATTTCAATCCCCATACCCGTCCCATTTTTTTTCGGGGCGGGTAATACCCGAAAATTTCAGGGCGGGGCGAGGCGGGGATCTGTCGGGGCGGGTCAAATTGCCATCCCTAGTTCCTACCTACAAGCGATCTACTTAGGGACTAAAGATCTTTCGGTTTTTTTTTTTCAAAATTATTTTAATGAAAACCTCTTTAGCCAAATAATATAGGGGTTTTTATTGCATAAGTGCATGACCAACCATCTTTATTATTCTAGGTTTATGGGCTATATTTTTTTCCCTGATATTACCCATCCCTTTAATATGCAGGGGAAATGAGTGATACCCCTAGTTTTGAAAATATATATGAGGAGGTCCAATGAATTTTTTTGTCCTAGTCAAAAACCCAAATTTTGATCTTAAATTTTCAGACCCTCGAGGCCAAAGGATATGACCGTTTTACCCTTATTAGGCATTTTTTAGAAAATAAGACCAATGAAATCACGATCTCTCTCATTTGATTTTCTCTTCCCCATCTAAACCCTAACTTTCTCTTCTCCCCAACCTAAACCTTAACTTTCTCTCCACCCACAGCCCCTCCGCCCCCAAGCGCCGCTCCTCACATACCTAGCAACGCCCCACCATCTTATCTCAATCCGTCCGCTTCAAACCCGCCGCAACAAGATTTGAAGCCAAAGTTCAAGTAGGGGGAACGACAATTGTATTGCAGTCTGCTCTTGCGAGTGGATTCTCGATCCGGTGGTCGGCTGAGAACGACAACTACGATGCATGTGCAAGATCCGACGGCGCGTGCGGGTACAATCAGGATGCGCGTCGTTTGATTGTAGTCTGCTCTTGAAGGGTGGATTCTCGATCCGGTGGTCGACTTAGAACGTCAACTGCAATACCTATGCCAGATCCGGTGGCGCGTGCGGGTACAATCAGGATGCGTCGTCGTTTGGTTGCTATTGCAGTGACGGGCGTGTGATAGCAGTTGCAGCGACAATACCCCACCCGATGGAGGAAACAATACGTGTATCTGATTCTTCATTTTTTACAATATTATATATTTCTACCTGATTAATAAAAATAATAGCTACGGTGTGAATTATCTCTGCACTTCTTTTTTACAATAATGCAGTCCCCCCATAATTAATATTATTTTAATCACAGGTTTACCTAATGTCAATCTTTGTAATAAATGGAATCATTATTCACACATACAAACTTGTTCATCCTCTTAACATATATTTATGAAAATGCCTAAGTTGTAGTTTAATTGCTTGCTTGTTAAACCTATAGTAATATATATTAACATGTAGTCATGTGTAAGTTATGATGTGCCTGATTTTTTTGGTTTATTCGAGGCCCGAGAGCTGCCCTGTTGAGAGAAGAGGTTGTACATTTACGGCAATGTTGGTGGAAAAAGAAATGATATGCCCGATTTTGTTTGGAATCTGAATGAAGATTTAACCATAGATAATTGTAGTCATATATAGTGACCTATAATAATATATAGTCACATATAGTAACATGTAAATTAAACTTGATTTTTCGTCACAAGTCTTAGTACTTGAACAACTTATATATACTAAGTTGGGGTTGTCTACGGTCCGAGAGAGGTTGTACTACTCGGACCCAAACGATTTAATCTGGTGCGTAGAAAATATTTAGTAAACATTTATAGTCGTTGATTTAAAGTACGAACTAGTACGATCCAGTACGAACCTATGAATTTATAAATTAAAGTACGAACCCAGTAAAAATAGATAGTACAAAGGTGGTACTCCATCGTACTTCAAGTAAAATTACTTTATTAACCTTACATTATTAAACCAGAGAATTAAAAGTAGGGTTAACTGTACTTTGCCCCTAACTTTGGTCATTTTTGTTCTTTACCCCCCCCCCCCCCAAAAAAAAAAAAAAATTCCACGATCATACCTCGACTAACTAATTTAGCCCAATTTCACCAATTAACCAATTTTTGACCATAATTTCAATTTTGACCCCAATTTTGACTCTCCACCACCGGAGACCGCCAGAGGCCCGATCTCCGGCGTTGACTCTTTTTTTTTTTTCAAAACTTTTTTTTTGTCTGAATTTTTTTTCCGGTAGCTCAATCGCAGGATCTCCGGCTTTAATTTTTTTTTTTTTCTAAAAAAAATATTTTAACTAATATTAATGTACTGGCTGTTAAATTACTGTCACCAATAGTTATTTATCTGTCGGAGAGAGTAATTTAATGTTAATTAACCTTTTTTTTTCTTAAAAAACATATTAATTAATATTCGTAATTGCTAAATTACTGTCTGCACAGTTATTTAACTGTCGGAGACAGTAATTTAACTGTTAATTGACTTTTTTTTTTCTTAAAAAAAATATTTTAATTAATATTACTGTCTTGGCTGCTAAATTACTGTCTTCAACAGTAATTTAACTGCTCATTGACTTTCTTTTTTGAAATATTTTTTTCTTAAAAAAATATTTTCATTAATATTATTGTCTTGGCTCAAAATTACTGTCTCCAACAGTAATCTAACTGTCTGAGACAATAATATTATTGTATTAATTAATTTTATCGTCTTGGCCTGCATTAATGTTGTCTTCGACTGTAATATTATTGTCTTCGACCGTAATATTACTGTCTCAAGCAAAAATATCACTGTTTGGGACAGTAATATTAGTAATATTACGGTTCGGGAAAATAATATTCATAATATTACTGTCCGAAACAGTAATATTATTGTCTGAAACAGTAATATTACTGTTCGAAACAGTAATATTATTGTCTGAAACAGTAATATTACTGTATGAGACAGTAAACTAGTAGGCAAGTTAGTAATATTAATTAAAATATTTTTTTCTAAGAATTTTTTTTTCAAAAACGAAAAAAAAATCAACGCCGTAGAGTGGCGGTCAACTGCGATTGACCGTCCAGAAAAAAAAAAGTTTTCAAAAAAAAATATTAAAATGGGGCCGGTCAACGCCGGAATCTGGCCGGAAAAAAAAATTTCATAAAAAAATTATTTTCTAAAAAAAAATATTTTTTCAAAAAATTATTAAAATGGGGGTTAATGTGATATATTTGTTTAAATTCGAGGTCAATGTGTAATATTAAGGAAGTTAGAGTATAATGGATGAAATTGATAAAAAATATATTATGGAGTATTTTAGAGTAAAGACATGGTGATGGGTTTATTTTAAAGATTGTTGTTTATGTGGACCAATGTGAATTTAAGTCCTTGTCATGGCCCTAATTATTAATTATTATTAATTGTTACTTAAGTTTTAGTTATAGGGGTTTTATGTAATTTCACTTATAAGGTAGGTATCGTACTTTTTTTATGGGGTTCGTACAAATCATACGTGTCACATTTTTATTGGTTGATTTTCAATCGTTTGGGTCCGAGTAGTACAACCCCTCTCGGACCGTAGACAACCCCTACTAAGTTTTTGTTGAGAGGACATGCTGCATTTTTCATATTTATGTTCGTTTTCTCTAACTCGTATTTTTTTGCCACATGGATTGTTGTTTTTGCTACTATACAATAAGGAATGATGGGGAGAAGTGCGCTATGAAGTGAAATTATTCAAAGTACAGAACACTATAGATGACTATAGGCATATATAGTAATATATAGTAACATGTAGTCATGTTTGGGTTATAGTAACATGTAGTCATGTGATTGTGTATTTCGATCTATATTTGTACAAGTTGATATATAGTATCAAGATTTAAGTTGTGACACGATGTTCATTTTTATATATAATCAACGGTATACATAATCGGTCGACTATACATCACTTTGAAGTAAAAAGAATGCTTAATATAACCAGATGTGACTATAGGAATACTATAGTCATTTGTAATCAATTTCGGCACAAAAAACTTATTGAAATCTTATTTTAAATAAATTAAAAAAATAATATGAAAAATAAAAAAAATAAATTAAATTAAAAAAAATTAAAAAAAATTAAAAATTAAAAAATACAAAAAGGTTATTTATAATAAATAATAATAAAATAAACATTTTTATTTTTTTATTAAAAATCTGTGAAATGATAAATGTAGGTCAAAGAATGCTAAATGCGGAATGCTGTCGGCGAAAATTGCACATAAGGGCACAATAGTACTTTTGCTTCTCCACGGGTATCTGAAAGAAAGAATTTTAGGGGTGGACCAATCCCTATATATTTTCCATACTAGGGGTGGGTGTATATCAAATAGACCCTAATATGTATTATAGATAAAGACAAAATTAATGCATATGACAAATTTACCCATAACCCTTTAAACCCAATTCCCAATTATAACCACAAAAAATCAATTTCAAAATTTTCTTTTTAAACTTTTTTTTTTTCTGATTTCTTTATGCCGCCGGTTTCCAGCATTGACCTTCTTCTTTTTTTTTTTTTTTTTCTCCGTCTGCTTTTCCCTCCGCTGGTCCCCGGATTAATTTTTTTTCCATTTTTTTTTATCTATTTTTGTACGCCCTCCGTTGAAAGTTGACAATTGTAGTGTCATTAGCAATAACTATATATACAATCGCTGACAGTAATTGCACTGTCCTTGACAGTACATTTACTATCAACCACATCAATATTAATTGTTTTGGCTTTTTATTATGTTTGCCTTCGTTGAGTGGTGAACATATTTATATTACTCTATTACACAATAATACTGATTTTTTTTGTGTTAATATTAATGTGTTAATCAGTCATAGTCATATAGTTAATATGATTGTCAACCAACAACAGTATTACAGTTTAAACAGACCAAAAAATGTTTAAAAAAAAAAAAGTCACGGCCACCAGAAAGAAGGAAACAAGGGAAAAAAATCGAAAAAAGTCAAAATCGGTGACCGGTGGAAAAAGTAGAAAAAAAAAAGTCAACGGCGGCTACGGGCGAAATTGTATTTAAAATTGGGTTATGGGTCAAAATTGAATAATTGATGAAATTTGGGGTTAAATTGAGGTTAAATTGAAATAAATGGTGAAATTTGAGCATATTAAAATGTGAGGGGTATTATAGATTTTTACACACCTCTCGACAATGTCTGGACTTTTTTGTAAAATAGTATTTTTGTGGGGTAAGTACATATAAATCCCTAAACACAAACTTAAAGTGCGGGTCAGTCCCTACAGATGTTTCATAGGCGTGTCAGTCCCTAATGCAAAGTTTCACATGCAGTTTAGTCCCTAGAGGCAAGTGAAAATTCTAAAATAGTCTTTACTTTAATCTGAAATTACATACTTTTTCATTTTCTCTCTCTTACTTTTCTCTTTCTTCTCTCTTTCCTCTTTCCTCTTGTTCTATGTCTCTTCTCTCTCTTCTTTTCTTTCCTGTTCCAATTCAATTTATGTTATTTTTTTTCAAACAACAAACGAAAACGAACACGAAAATGCGCAAGAAAACAAACTCATAAATCAATACAAATGAAGCAACAAGAACAAAGAAAACGAAGAACCAAGGTAGTAGAAGAAGAAAAAAACAAAAAGAAAAGAGGAAAGAGAGACCCATTTTCGAAAAATAGTGAAGGAGAAGAAATAAGATTTGACTTGTTTCCCCTAATCATTAACTCGGTTCCAACATTTGTTATTTTGTTGTTCGAGTTTGTAAAGATCATTTATTTATTGTCGATTTTGAACACTCTTCTCTTGGGTATTATTCTTCGGCGATATTAGCATGTTCCCAAAGCATTTTTAGTCCTAGCAAGGATTTGATCTATGATGTTTGATGACTTTGATATAGGAAATGGGAAAAAGGTTTATTGTATTATTCTTGGTGATGTTGTAGTATATGCCATATGCAATAGTGGTATTCCTAGTGCATTTGGATGGTGTTGAAAGAGAATATTGGAAATACTAGTAGTGGAACTTTATAGTGGGTTATAATTGATATAATTGTAATTATGTGTATGTAGTTGCACGAATATGTCCTTTGTTATATAGTTAACAATACTATTGGTCAGCTCTTCTAGTACTTTATACTGAAAACATTGTACCATATATTTTGATGAATTGTACTTAACTGTTGAAGTCATGGTACTATGTTGTGTTATGAGTTGAGTTTACATGGTTGACTTGGCCACAAATTAATATAAATAATATAAGCGTATCATACGAATGAACAACACATATTTTCTAGTTTATTTGAAGATACCGTGTCAATTCTAGACATGTACTTCACATGTGTATTCACTGTACTTACGTGTTTCACACGTTGGACTATAGTTTGTGATGAATTGAGTTATACCGATTTCCATGACACTTTAATGATCAACTAGTATAGGAGATGCATAAATTACGTTTTAGATGTGTATGTTAAGGTTGGTGAGCATTATTGTTGCGTTTGGAGTACAAAATGCCATAAATATGTTGAATTTCATACATGATACTCATATAAGTGTACAAGATACCATAAATGTGTTGGATTTATTACATGATACTCATATAAGTGTATAGGCTGATGCGTAGAGCTAAAATTGCCCTCAAATGTTCCATAATCTATGTTGATCAACTCCTACATCATCTCATTTCATGTTAATAGTCTTAAAATGAAGAAATGCGTCTTAAAATGATATTATATGGATGCATTGGCCCCACAATAATATAAAGAATATAACAGTACAATATGAATGGACAACATATACTTTATGAATAAACTCGCAATACTATATGCATGAATAACTCTAACTTTACCAGTTTATACATTGTACTTATAATTTGTGGAACAAAACATACTATATTTTGTGATAAATTGAGTTGAACCAATTTCCTTGACACTTTAATGATGAATTAGTATGGGAGATGCATAAATTATGTTTTAGATGAATATTTTAAGTTTGATGAACATTGGTGTTACGTTTGGAGTCCACAAATGTGTTTGATTTCCTACATGATATTCACATATAGTACAAGACTTGTATGTAGGACTAGTATTTTTCTCAAATGTTACCATAATTGATGTTGATGGATTCCCACGTTATCTCATTTCATGTAATTAGTCATAAAATGAAGGAATGCCTTAGAAAATGAGTTTATATTGTTGCATTGGTTCCAAAATAATATTTATAAAGCAAGCGTACCATATATAAATGGAGAACATCTATTTTTTCATTGAAAGAAGCGTACTCTATGAATGGACAACACGAGCATCACTGGTGTAATGCATTCATTTCTATGTAGAATAAATTGTACCATAATTATAATGAATTGAATTGTAACAATTTCATAATAAATTTAGTGATTAGTGAGTGTGGGAAGGACATAAAATATACTTTAAATGATTATTTTAAGATTGATGAACAATGGTGTTGCGTTTAGAGTTCAAAATGCCTCAAAATGCCGACATGATACTCACTTAGACAACACATACTTCACCACTGAACCAAATATACTTGATTCTAGACGTAAGCGTACTATGTTGACGCAGTTATTCTACTACATGACTAGCAATACTAGTACTTTTCATCTCTTATTTCAACACCATCCAACCACACTAGCAATACTATTGTTTAATACGACATATACTACTGCAGTCAGATAAAACACAAAATGCTTCAAAAAATAATACGAGAAGCGTCTTTCTTAGAACATATATTAAACTATCAAACATCTTTTAAATATGTGACTAGAAAAAAAAAATAAAATCTTGTTTCTTCCCCTTCACAATTCTTCGAGAGTGAATCTCTTTCCTCTTTTCATTTTGTTTTCTTCACGAGTTTTTTCTTGCGCCTTTTCATTTGTTGTTTAAAGAAAAATAACTGAAAATTGAGTTTTGAATTGGAACGGGGCAAGGAAAGAAAAGAGAAAAGAGAAAGAGAAAAATAGGAAAGAGGAAAGAGAAAAGAAAGAAAAAAGGAAGAGAGAGAAAAATTAAATGAAGAGAGAGACAGAGAGAGAAAAAAATAATATAATAATATAAACATAGGGACTGAACTGCATGTGAAACTCTGCAGTAGGGACTGATCCGCCTATAAAACGTCTGTAGGAACTGATTCGCGCTTTAAGTTTGTATTTGGGGATTTATCTATACTTACCCCTATTTTTGTCTGGACCATTTTATAAAGCAGTAGTCAATGATGGGCTTTAAAATATATGTAAATATTATAATTGTATTAATTTAAACTATATTTTTTTTGGGATCCTCATGCACGCCTTGTAGTCAGGCCCAGCATCGACCTCCACGAAAAAAATTGAAAGCCTATTCTGATTGTGCAATTTTTTCTTCGAGTCATGACATATATGGTGTTGGCTTCACTGTGCGTGATTGGGATGCTAGATTTATCTATGCTAATGCCAAATCATTCGAAGGGTCTTTTGATGCTTTAATGGGTTGAGCCGTTTTGGGGCTTTGAAATCTGCGGAGCTTGTATATTGATACAAGAGCTCGGCTTCAACGACATTTTATCGAATAAGAATGTATTGTTGTTTCATTGATTAATTTTGATACGCTGATGTATCGCTCTCCTCTTGGAGGTCTCATACAAGACTATGGTTGGAATGAAATATGAATATTCGATTATCACCGATTTAAAATGTGAATGTAAAATATTATATAATGGGCTTATTTTATATAACTCTCTAGATGCTTAATAAATTAGAGATAAACTCAAGTGAAAATCATGCTTAGGAATAACCCCCTAGAGATGGGAAAGTACTACACTGCCCTTATATGCAATTTTCGCCCAAACTGCATCCAGTATTTCTGGTCCTGCGTTTAGCATTTTTCGTACTGCATTTAGTACTTTCACTCATTATTTATTTTATTTTTATAAAAATCTGTTTTTATTTATTTTGTTATTATTTATATGTATATTTTTTTAAATAATTTTTATATTTTTTTATTTTTCTTAATTGTTTTTTTTAAGTTTTTTTAAAAATCGATATGTTTACTGTACTGAAAAGGACTACATGTAATTGTAGTAAACTATAGTCATTCGTAGTAATATTCTTTCTTTTTACCCAATTTTTTAGTCGACCAATTATGTACAAATACGAATATCAAAGCTTATACAAAAAAAAAAAAAAAAAAAAAAAAGAATCATAAACACCAACAAAAAAAAAATCACAATTTAAATATTTATATTATAAATCAACTCATAACCAACAAATATAAGTCGAAATACAAAATTACATGCATATGTTCTTATATGTTACTATATATTACTAGTAATGTATAGTTGTGTACGCAGTGTGTAAAACACTGTAACTTGAAGCAGATGTCAAAATCATCAAATTTGTCTTCAACTTCAACCGTTTTACACCTTCATGGAGAGGATCAATGACTTCCATTAAGCTGCAATTGCAAGATCAAAACAAAAAAAAAATATTTTAGTGAAAATTAAGAAACATTGAAAAAACATCAAACCACTAAAAAATCGACAAACACTACGAGATCGAGAGCTAGAGAGAGAGAGGTTATAACTGCGAAATGCTACGAGACCAAACCGCCAATGACTCCTCACCCCAAGTGCCTCCTACCAAAATCCTAGCCGCCGCTAACCATCCAAGGTTCCGCGCTCGCAATGATAGAAATAAATCTTACAATAAAAATTGAATGAATTGCCATTAAAATATAGATTTCGACGAGAGGAATCCAACGGTGAGTAGCCCATCAAACTCCGACTAGCGGAATACAAATTATACCTCCGGTAAGACCCACCGTCGTCGAAATACGCGCCGACTGTAAAACAATTGAAGAAACAGATCGAGAGATCCAAACTGTATGAAATCCCCACCAAAAGAAATAGCTTGACGAGAGGAATCTAACGATAGTTAAACCATCGAATTCCGATCACTGGAGAGAGAGAAATGACTCCGGGAAGCAACATCGCCGGTTGGTGACCTATGGACCCGGGATTTCGATCTGAGAATTGAGTGTGGAAGAGAGAGACGACTATGAGTTGGTTATGGTTTAAAACCGATTTTAAAATGACATTTTATGTACTTCAAAGTGACCAAGAAGACCCAAATTAATATCAAAATGGAGGGAGTTTGCATCACGATATAATATCCTTGGTGGTTAATTCCAAGTATTTTTCATGAGGGGTTCCTAAAATAATCTCTTATATAATATTTCCATTAAATATCTCAAATTATTAAGCTAGATATATCGGCCCAAATATTGTTGGGAAATGAAACTTCAAATTCAAAAAAAAATAAGAAAGGGATTTACTATTCATGATGCATTTTTCAGTTGAAGTGCGGTATAATTTATTTGTTGAGAAACCCTTTTAACTTTGCTCCAAATTCTCTCAACCTTCAAATTTTAAAACTTTGCAAATTATCAAATTTTTTTCCAAAAATATGCTCGAAACCCATTCCGATTATTTGGTAGAAAAACACGCCTTTGTCGACTTTCGTCTTTTTTTTATAGGGTAAATTCCAGTTTTCCTCTTTTACTTTGGCTCGTTATCATTTTATCCGCTTCTACTCTTGATTGCATTGATATGTCTCGCTGCACTTGAAAAATTGTCTCATGACCATCGCTGTTAGTTTTCAGACATTTGACCTTAACGCCGTTTGATATAAGCTCTGAAATTACAAAAAAACGCCACATCTCTCGGTTTAAATAGTTATTAAAAAATAAAAATAAATAAATAAACAAAAAGTGAATAATAAAAAAATCAAGACAACAAGAAAACATAGTTCACGACGTCAGCCACAATTTATTTTTAATTTTTTTAATAATTATTAAACTGTGAGGGGTGACTTTTTTGTAATTTTCAGACTTAGATCAAACGGTGTTAATGTCAAAGGTCTGAAACTAACGGCGGTGGACACATTGAGACAACTTTTCAAATACTAGGGGGTAAATCGATGCAAAGTAGAAGGGGGTACAGTG
Source organism: Erythranthe guttata (assembly GCF_000504015.1). The sequence goes on along the minus strand of NW_012193284.1, from coordinate 54,536 downwards.
ATGTCGAGACAAAGTACAAGTGAGAAAATGGAATTTACCCATTTTTTAATGCATTTCGTGGAACATTACACGAAATGAAATTGCATTTCGTACCGAAGTACAAGAGAGAAAATGGATTTTACCCTTTTTTTAATGCATTTCGTGGAACATTACACGAAAGACAATTGCATTTCGTGTAATCCCACACGAAATGATTTTTTTAACGTTGTTCCATTTTGTGTGAAATTACATGAGGCATTTCGTGTAATTTCACACGAAATGGATTTTTTCTTTGGACCATTGCATGTAGATTTACACATTTTAGAACCATTGATTGTGTAAATCTACACGAAACAAACCAAAATTTTGAAAATTGTTCTATTTCGTGCTACGAAATATGAAATGAGAAAGTCCATTTCATGCTTTGTAGCAGGAAACAAAGGTGATTTTTTCTTTTTTCCCAATTCAATTATAAACTTATTCCGATCGATGCAATTTGTTAACTAAACATTAAATTTACTCAAACAAGTAAAAAAAATATTTCAAATATTTGTCAGAATTGCTCGTCTAATTCGTGAAAATTCGAAAAAGGTTTAAGAGGATTTTAATTTTTTTGAATAAAACTTACAAATAAAATAAAGTCATGGTGCAAGCAAGCTAGTAAAACTCACACTATGAATTAGGGTCCAACAAACACTAACCCTTTTCAGTTCTCACTAGCTTTTTCTTCACCTAATCCCTTGTGTGGAGTATGTACCAATTACCAATTACCAGTATCTAAATGCAGTAAGAAAAATCTCATCACGTTAATTAAACAATTAATTTCCTAGAATCAATTCTGTCCTTTTTCAGAAAACGCAACCACGGAAAAAACGTGGCCCTCCTCATAACCCACAATTCGGCTCATAATCATCAACAAGAAAAAAAAAAAAAAAAAAACTGATTCTTGTTAACAGTCAGATTCAGCAGAAAAAAGTAAGTAGACACAAGTATTCTTGGATTCATGCAGGAGGCACTCATAATTTCAGGTTACCCTCAAACTATCAACTCTTTTATCGATAATTCGCCCCTTTTCCTGTGTTTTTTTTCAATATGGAAATCTTGTGTTGTTTTGATTTCAAGTTACTTATTTGCTGCTCAATTAACAAAAAATGGCAGATGGGCTGTTTTCTCGATGCTGTAATTATGTGATTTGTGTGTGTATATCTATGCTGGTTCTTTCTGAGTTTGAGTCTTTAGATTAGCACTCCAAGTGTTCGATGAATTGCCGATTACAATACCTTAGTAGAAGTTTTATAGTTTTCTTGATATTGTATCCGCAATTAATTCTATAAGCAGTCATTTTAATCTCCTCCTTTCTATAATTTTCAATCAGTTCCAATGGAAGAAGCAGTTCCAAAACCGAAAACCTTCTGGAACAAACTCACCGCACTCACAACCGCAGCTTCCAACACGTACAAAAGCAAGCCCGTCTCCCATTGGACACTTCTAACCCTAAGCAGCATTTCGATGCTAGTAGCTTTCCCCGCTTCATCTCTTCTCTCTCGTGTTTACTACTCCAACGGTGGGACCAGCAAATGGATCATATCTTGGGTGGCAGTAGCCGGTTGGCCGATCCCCTTGCTCGTCTTAATCCCATCATACTTCTTCCTAGGTTTATTCCCCACCCCTTTAACCTTAAAACTTGTCTTATCCTACATCGGATTGGGATTCCTAACCGCGGCAGACAATCTCATGTACGCGTACGGATACGCGTATTTGCCAGCTTCGACCGCGTCTCTACTGGGGTCCACTTCACTCATATTCTCCGCCTTCTTTGGGTACCTCTTGGTCAAGAACAAAGTCAACGCCTCGACTATAAATGCGGTTGTGGTCATCACATGTGCGATGGCTATTATAGCGCTCGATTCGAATTCTGATAGATACGGATACGTCACGAAAAGTCAGTACGCGATGGGGTTCGTATGGAATATTCTTGGATCTTTATTGCACGGATTGATCTTCGCTCTGTCGGAGTTAGTTTTTATAAAATTGCTCGGGAGAAGATCTTTTCATGTGGTTCTTGAGCAGCAAGTGATGGTTTCTTTATTCGGATTTCTTTTCACAACGATTGGTTTATTAGTGAACAACGATTTTCAAGAAATGGCGTACGAGGCAAAGGTTTTTGAAGGCGGTAAAAGCTCGTATCTGTCTGTTCTTATATGGAGTGTGATTACTTTTCAATTGGGGATTTTGGGAGGTACAGCTGTCGTTTTTTTAGCGTCCACTGTCCTAGCTGGCGTTCTGAACTCGATAAGGGTCCCACTTACGAGCATTGCAGCTGTTTTGATATTGCATGATCCGATGAGCGGTTTCAAGATTCTGTCTTTGGTTATTACGTTTTGGGGATTCAGTTCTTACATATACGGGAATTATTCTCAGAGTAAAGACTCGTCTTGACCGTGGGCGAGAGTGTATCTCTATTCTTTTACGATAATATATGTGTTTGTATTTAGCTGTGAAGGATGTTTAATGGCATCTGCAGAAGCGTATATATATATATATATATATATATATATATATATATATATATATATATATATATATATATATATATATATATATATATATATGTTTTTTTCTATTTAATTTTTGGGACCAATGTCTTTGAGGGCACAGATCTGCTCTTCTCCCATAGCAGACATGACAGAAACCACAAGGTCCTTTCCTTCCTCGAACCCACCTTTAATCTGCATCCAGTCGAAACCAAAATTTCCCAAATTCAGTAATTTAAATCAATTTTAAAATCACACGACAATATGGTCAATAATTGAATATAAAAGAAAAATAAAAATATCTTTTCACCTGGCTAAGCAGACTGTCATCGGTGGGAAGCTTCAAATCATCTTTCGTGTTGCCATTTTCAGTCAGAAGAGAAACCTACGACACAAAAAATAAATTGTCGAATTTCAGTTTTTCAAAAGGAATTTTTTTTCAATGAAGGTGTCATAAAGAGAATGGGAACAAGGAATAAAATAATACAAAAAATAAACTTACAAAACCATCTTCGGAGATGTCAATGAGCTGATAGTCGGTACGGTTCACATGAGGCACCTGAAAAAAAGAAAAGATAATCCAGAATATCAGCCGAATTATGTCGATAATTTGGTGGCATCTTTCTTAAAACAAACTCGAGAGAAAAAAAAAACTAATTAACAGCGGATTACATCACAATTATGAGAGGATGGAACGATATCTTCGAGCTTTTTGCCATTGAAAATGTCGATTGCCACAAAGTGACACTTGGCGTGCCCATGCTTGCCAGTTTTCGAGGTGGAGACTTCAACGACCTATTCAATATAACAGAAAACAAAATAATCATATCAGTTTTTAGTGAGAAATAATTCATCGAAAGAAATGGAAGTTTCAGGTAATTCATGAGCCATTGTAGCATTACTTTAAGGCACCAAAAGAAAGAAAAAAAACAACACAGTAGAATAATGGAAATTTAATTAATAAACACAACTTCCCAAAAATAAATGTGTGTTGAAACACAAAAAAATTGTCACTCTTAACAATTTAGCAAAATTAAAATGTTTGAAACAAATTTTGCAAGGGTCCCATAAGTAGTATCATTTTGTTTGGTTTAATTCGGCACAAAGAAACAAAAATATCTAGATTCGACATGTAAGAAGGAACCTCGTTGGGAGAAGTACGTGCACATGCATTAGGACTTAAAAGACATTACAATTCGTAAAAAAAGGATAACAATCAAATTTTCTACCATGAATAATTTGAATTGCTTTTAGATGTGTGTAAAAGGACACATGTTTCTTCGAGGCTAGGGCCAGTTTGGCTAAACTTATTTTAAACAACTGATAAACTCTATGATAAGCTGTTTTATGAGCTTTTAAGCTATTTTTACTCATTATAAGATCTTAAATAAAAAAGTGGGATAGATGAACTTTTTAAAAAAGATCTTAAAAAGCTCTAATTTTTTTAGTTTTTTAAGATCTTTTTGAAAAAAATTACCAAACAGTTTGGAAGATATATATGTTCTTAAACATCTTATAAGCTCTTCTTAACAGCTTATAAGCTTAACCAAACACCCTTTTACTCCGAAAATATATATACTTGGAAACAAAAAGGCTTATCACAAAGAAATAATTTCTTGATTATCACGAGTGCAGCAAGAATTTAAACCGCTATTTCAAGGAGGTGATACGAATTTTACAAAACATGGAATAGGATCAGTACATATAAACTTGGAGCAGGTATTTCACACAATAGTAACTCGAATTACATCCCGAACAAGTTGAATTAACTAAATGCACTAAAACATCAAAGATGAATATTAACCGTTCAATACGGAAAATGAAATATACGGTTCTTATTATTAGCTCCTGAATCGAAGAATGACGAATACAAATTAAAATGGCAGCCACAAGGTTACCGTTGACTATTGAACACACGAAAAAAAAATGTGGCAAAATTGATCTTAACGAACTGTATATCAAATAAAACCTAAATTCAGCTCGATTGAAACAAATAACTCTGTATTCAGAACTGTTTAGCACATAAGTACATAAACCCTAGCTAATAGCTATGATCAAAATTAAATCACCTAAGAAATGAGATAAACGCAATTAAAACGAGAATTAATGCTAATTACAACAATAATTAACCAAAGAAAAGAAGAAAACTCTAAATGTAGATCCACCAAGATCTAATTTAACAAACACAAATCCATTACGAAATGAATAAAAAACAACATCCCCGAAGTATAGAATATTAGAATCGAATCTCCACCGGAAAAATAAATAAAGAAGAGAGAGAGAGAGAGAGAGAGAGAGAGAGAGAGAGAGAGAGAGAGAGAGAGAGAGAGAGAGAGAGAGAGAGAGAGATCGGACCTTGCAGGGTCTGGCCTTGATGACGATGTAACCACCCTTGCGGATGGTGCCAGCTTGCTGAGGGTAAGTCTTGGATGCACCGGCGTCCGCCTTAGATTCGAACTGATGCTCCTCGTCCGACATCTTCTCTCTCTTTCTCTCCTGTTTCTCTCTCTAGAGTTTATTTTGTTGTTGATTCAACTCTCTTGAGAGGGTGGAGATAATGACTAGAGGGTGTTATGGTAAAAGAACATAAGTTAAAACAAGGGCAAATTCCACTTTCTCCCCTAATACTTTGTCTCGGTATCACTTTATCCCCTTCCAGTTTTGATAGCATCGATTTGCCCTCCTGCACTGAAAAATTGTCTCAATGTGCCCTCGCGGCTAGCTGTCACACATTTGATATTAACATCGTTTGGTCTAACATCTGAAATTACAAAAACGCCACCCCTCCCAATTTAAATAATTATTAAAAAAAAAATCAAGACAACGGAAAAATAATCCACGACGACAACCACAATTTATTTTTATTTTTCTATTTCTTTAATAATTATTTAAACTGGGAGGAGTGACATTTTTTGTAATTTTCAAACCTTAAACCAAACGGTATTAATGTCAAATGTCTGAAAACTAACGGCGAAAGCCACATTGAGACATTTTTCAAATGCATGCGGCAAATCGATGCAATCAAAACTAGAAGGGGATAAAGTGATATCAAGGCTCAAGCCAAAGTACAAAAGGGGAAAATGTTTACCCTTAAAACAATATAAAAAGTTATTACTAATTAATCTGATTTTTTTAGAGAAAAGGTCTTTATTTATTTATTTATTATTTTTTAATTTTTAGGAGGAATTTTTTTTCTTATTTAACTAAATTACCTATTTATACTTTTCAACCTTTTTTTCCCCTCGTTTCATTAATCCATCTATAATGTTGGAGTAATTGACAAAAATAATAAATTGTCTTAAAACTCTAAAATAACACTTAGTATAGAAAATTATTATATACTAAAGTAACACTTAAAAACTAAAAATGGCTACATTTATTAATTTAACATCTAAGAAGTCCTTTACTAATTGAAATTACTCAAAACTATTTCAAACACTCAAATTAAAAATTTCGAAACTCTTATTCATCCTAATTTATCCATCGACGACTCACAGTGGCGGGTCTTCGGGCATCAAGTGGCGTTATAGGATGTTTGAAAAACTCGATCACACAAGATATTCGTGGATATTTGATCATGTGTCACAAAACATCATCACGGGGTCGGGGCTTGATTTTGGTGAAAATATTCTGACGCTCAAGTCATTTCTATATGATAGGAGAATTTAGAGAACTCAAAAAGCTGTTCGTGAATTATGAATTATGTACCCTTGATTTTGGAGGTTTTCGAGTATTTAAATGGAGAAACATATTCTCATGAGAGCCTCTTAATTTGGGTCAACTTGGGCCTTAGCTAATTTGGGCTTGTATTATTAACACTACGCCAAAATCCATTTCAGGTGACGAAAAATTGCGACGAAAAAAGCTTGTTTGCGACGAAAAAAAGCAATTTGCGACGAATTGATTGCGACGAAACGGAAGCAAAGAAAAAGTCAAAAAACTGGCCGTCGCAAATGCTTGCGACGAAATGTAAAAAGAGTCGCAATATTTGCGACGTTTCAGGAGAAAAGTCGCAAACCTTCATTTTTTCGTCAAGGCAGATACTGCGACGGAACTTTCAGGAATCGTCGCAAATGTTTGCGGCGTTACCACAAAATCGTCACAATGTTTGGCTTTACATTTTCAACATAAAATAGATAAATCGTCGCAATATTTTGTTATACATTGCGACGAAAAAGTATTAAACGTCGCAACTATATATTTATTTTAATTCTTTTATTTGTTGATTTCATTTGTTTAATTAATAGTTAATTATCCTGTAACTATAAACAATACCAATAAATTCAATTTATCAAATACACAAAAGCATTGAACAACTCAAATTTTATATCCTTAAGTTAAATCATCAAACGATAAAAATAAATCATCCAAACTAGAAATTAAAGAATACAAAAATGTTGTAGCATTACAAATAAAAGATATGTTAATCTCCAATTTTCTCCTTCATCTTCATTAGAGTTAGTTGTCGGCGCCGCCGACAAAGGAATTGTGTTTCCCATTCTCATTCTCAATCTGTTGAAAACATACAAATCACAATCAATATTCAATCATTAAAAAGCCATATAGGATACTTGAATCTTGCAGTTAGCAGATAATAAAAACGTAGCATGAGGAAATAATACGGAAACAACAAATTGTTATATGAAGCAGTACCAACCTTGAGTGGCTCGTTATCTTTCCTGAAGTTAATCGAAAATCTCCTGCACATATTGCAGCAAATACAAGAGCATGGTGACTGAAAGATAAATATAACTATCATACAACTAAGAACATATATACAAATGTTTTGAATTACATAAGTCGCCAAATTTTAATTATGCACAAATATATGGCCCAATGCGGCAATTAGCGTATACCTCTGCTACTTGATGGTCTTACAAACCTCAAAATTAGACTTCAAACCCACACAAAATTACCATCAACACAAAAAATTTAGTCCACATATATATATTATAGCTTTAGCAAACCAACTGTTCTTATTCATCTGATCAACAAAACACATCATATGCAAGTCCAATACCCAAATATTTTACAACTACTTGTCCCAAAGTTGAGCCGACTTGGGCTTGGTTTTTGTGTCTCTATGGGTTTGGGAATATGAGCATTTGGGTTTGGGCCCATAATAAGCTCCCTACTCTCGATCGAGTCTTGAGTATCGAAATTGTGGAGAGTAATTAGTGTGTGTAGTCATATTCGGAATGTTTGTGATTTGGTTGTGAAAACAACTTGGTAAGTGTCATCAACAATGCTTAGAAATGGTGATTGTTTGCCCTTGACAAGTGATTTGGTTGTGAAAGCAACTTGGTAAGTGTCATCAACAATGCGTAGAAATCGTGATTGTTTGCCATTGATAACTAGGTAACTTGTGAGACAATGGGTGGCTCAACTATCAATAGAAATGGTGGTTGACAGCTTGCAGTGCCAATGGCAAGTAGACAGCTCGTGAGGCCTGACAGCTCAACGATTAGTAGAGATGGCGGTTGACGACTCACCATGTCAATGTCAAGTAAATAACTCGTGATACAGTGGGAGACTCAATAATTTGTAGAAATGATGGTTGCTAACTCGTCATGTTATTGACAAGTAGGCAACTCGTCAGACTATGGGAGGCCGAACGATTAGTAGAACTGAAGGTTGGCAGCTTGTCATGCCAACCGCAAGTAGGCAACTCATCAGACTGTGGAAGGCTCAACCATTTATATAAATGTTGATAAAGGGTTAGCCATGTCAATTGCAATTTGGTGTCTCAATGTATGGTGTTAGATAACTCGCCACTTCAAGTTGTCGGCTCTTGAGAGGTTGCGCATCCATGCACAATTTGTGATGTCGTGCTGGACAGACGATTGAAGTGGGGAAAATCGTATTGGAATGAGTCACTACGGGGTAGCACGCATTAACAAAGGATCGTTGTGTATTGAGGGCTAATAAGTATTGTGGATTATTAGGTCCTCGAGAGAGCTGTGCGAGGGTGATTTGAGAGCGCCAAGTCAGGGGCGTCGTATTCTCAAAGGATAAGCACAAGATATGGTAAGTTATTAATTGAGCCAATTGGGGACGCACTGCATGTTGTCATCTCAAAGAATGTCGGTAATCGATTGAGCCACAAAGGGACGGACAATGGGTATAGTGTACCGGATAGAAATGAGATAGCTTAATGGGTGTCGTCTTGGAAGGAGATGGCTATGCAGTATGGCTATGAAGGAGATCGCTTAAGAGATGTAGTCATAGAAAAAAATGACCAATTAGGGGCTAGTCGTTGTAACCTTGGAGGCGTCGACTTGAATGAAAGTTGTCGATTGTGAGAACATGGATTTGAGGATGAAACCTACAAAATGATGATTCTCAGAAAAAAGGTGCACATGATGATGTATCACATAAGAAGGACATAAAAATGTGGGTAGAAGAGAATTCAAATTAACAATGATCAGATTCTTGATATTTCTCTACATCGACGGACAATTTTAAAGTCTTTAGTTTGTTCCTTGAACAAGTCGAAAGCACATTGTTTAGACATTTAAAGTCAAAAAAAAAATACGACAAGATTCAAATGATATTAAACCTTTTCTTAAGGAGGAAAATAAAAAATCTCGACTGCAATTCTGCTTGTCAATGCTTGATAGTTCTAGCATATAATATGATCTAGTTTTTAGGGGAATGTATAACATTGTACATATCGATGAAAACTGATTCTACTTGATGAAGAAATCATAATACTACTACTTATTGTCCGACGAAGAAGATCCATTACACACTTGTAAAAGTAAAAACTTCATCGACATGGTCATGTGTTTTGTTGCTATTGCTAGTCCAAGGTCCGATGAAGAAGGGAATGAGATTTTTTCGGGAAAATTGGAGGGTTTCTCTTGTTACACAGGAGCCGACTAAAAGAAATAATATGAATAGAGTTGCAGGTACGCTAGACACGAAACCAATTGCATCGGTGAAGAAAGACGCTATAAGGTCATACTTAATTGAAAACTTCATCCTTGCGATCAAGAAAAAATGACCGAGAAAAGACTCGAGATATCCAACATCCATTCAACGAGACAATGCACGAACACATATTGGTCAAAATGATATTGATTTTTTGTCGAGCAACGACGCAAGATGGATTTGATATTCTTTTGATGTGTCAACCTCCAAACTCTGCAGATTTGAATGTTTTAGATTTTTGGTTTTTTCACTGCTATTCAATCAATACAGTACAAGATGACACCTAAAACCGTTGATGAGCTTGTTACTGTTGTGGTCACGATATTTAGAAATTTTTGAATGAGGAAATCCAAGCATATATATATTCTTAACATTGCTAACGTGCATGATAGAGATAATGCGAACATAATGTTCTAATAAATTCAAGATCCCACTTATTAATAAAGCAAGGTTAGAAAGATAGGGGCAACTACGCCAACTACCTACTCAAATGAAATGTGACCAGAAATTAGTACAAAACGTTCAAAAGTGTTTAGGTAAAATTGTGTTTTGAGATAATGAAAATGTCCATCTCTAGTTTTTGTTTCTTACATTGATCTCTCATAAAATTATATCTACTTAAATCATTAATTTTCTTCATTGACGAGATTTGAGGGGTACACAAATTTCAAGAGTCAGGTTCATTGACTTTCTGCAAAAATATTCAAATCTCAAAATAATCTAACGATTAACTAATATGATGGTGCTCCTTCGTCTTCTCTCTTCTCATATGTTGTTCTTCTTCTTCTTCCTTTTCTCTCATCCTCTTCCCTCTCTCTTCTTCTTCTTCTTCTTCTTCTTCTTCTTCTTCTTCTTCTTCTTCTTCTTCTTCTTCTTCTTCTTCTTCTTCTTCTTCTTCTTCTTCTTCTTCTTCTTCTTCTTCTTCTTCTTCTTCTTCTTCTTCTTCTTCTTATTCTTGTATTCTTGATCTTAATAGAAGTTAGGTAGATAAATTTAAGCATGATTCTAACTATTTGCTAAATTCCTTCATTCTGATTTTTTTTTCTCTCATTCATCAGAAAATTTATTCAAATCAAAATCTCATTCTATAACTAAGTTCAAATCCAAATTTGTCTTGTTTGTTGATTACTTCTAAAATAGCGCTGGAATCTAACATTTATAGATTCTTCAATTATTTTCTTATCATCTAATAACTCCTAAATCTTCATTCTTCATTTCCCTGGAATTTACAACATATTGTTCTTCGTTTGGATTTTCCTTTAACTTTTTATCATTACTTGTGTCTAATGAATTAAAAAAGAAAAAGGGATATTAATTGACATATGGAATTTGAGAAATTGTTATAAATTTCACATTAAGTATCAATCGAACAATGATATAATTGGTTGTAAAATTGAAGAGTTACAATAATTAATGGTAAGAGTAAGCTTGGAAGGAAAAAAAAAGTTTTACATTGAAAGTTTCAAACGACATATAATTTTGGAAAAACAATCTTTGCTAGAACGTCAAATTGTATTATATATTGTATATTCTTATTGGCTGATGGTCGTATTTTGGCTTGTGCAGTGAAGTTGGCGGTTGAGTAGATTCTTCAATTGAAGTATTCCCATGATGTGTTGTATTCGGGCAAGCGACCCACCAAGTGTGGCACCAAGTGATGTTGTGGGAAAGCGGAAAAGGTCATCTTTCTCTAAACGGATTTATGCATCTCGTGAAGGTTGGCAATGCATGCCTAGTATATATGTTACCACATAAAATACAAGATCATTCATGAAGTGATACATGGAAGCAGTGCAAAAATCAAGAAAGTTCGTCTTCTAGTGTTTAAGTTGGAAAATGACATATTTTCTTTAGTTCTTCTTTTGACTCTAGGATTGGCGGTTCTGCTTGCAATGTGGAGAACCCTCGTGTGCGATGTGCTCTTGTTCAAGGTGCCATTTCAAATATGGGCATGAGCCGATTGGGTGTTTTTTTTGTGATCCTGATATAGCCGATTTACGGTGAGCGACATAACGTGTAAGATGCTTTATTATTTTTAGTCACATGTATGAGTGTGGGCTCTTTTACCTAAGTATTGCCGATTTTTGAAATGGCAGGTTGTCTGATGGCTCTTCAGAAACATCTTGAAAACTATAATCTTCAAAAGGAACGTTAATTTTTCATGATGGAGTTAAAGCAATGCATCGATAGGTCCAAAAAGCATGTGGATGGGTCTTTATTCTTTAAAGTGGTTTTTCGACTTGATTTTTTCCTCCGATAGTAGGCCTATAAACCTCGATAGGCGTCCATAATCTAGAAGCGAATAAGCAGTCAAATATTCAATAGATGACGATGAATCCCAAAGCGCATTAATTTCTTAAACATGTTTTCAAGCTCTAAACAACACCATATCACAAAAATCGGAATTAATGTTTTCAATAGGGAAGTTAATGAGTTCTTCGGAATTGATGAATTCACTTCATAAAAATATTAATTCGCACCAGGTATACTGGATACAATCACGGATAAACATAAGCATAATTTATTTAAGAAAGGGATTATTTTGTAGACCCCTCATTTCCAAATTATATTAAACTAACAATCAAGTGGATTACACTCTAGGGGAAACCTCCCTCATTTCGAAAATATTTAGACATATCCCCCTGGGACACACTGAAGTCCCTACTTTTAAAATTAGTTTTAAACACTAGCCACTACAATCGTCTCTCTCTTCCGCTCCCAGATTCAAAATCCCGCCTCCACAAACCTCCCACCGGCGAAATTGCTTCCCGGAGTCATAACTCCCTCTCCGGTGGTCAGAATTCGATGGTTTAACTACCGTTGGATTCCTCTCGTCGAGCTATTTTTTTTCATTCGACGACGGTGGTCTTGCCTGAGCTTTGTTTTGTGTTCCACCCGTCCAAATTTGACGGGCTACCCCATTGGATTCCTCTCGTCGAGATCTATAATTTGATGGTAATTTCGTTTATTTTTATGTTTTCAAATTTATTTCTATATTTTTTTGCATTTGTGGGCGCGCGGAACCGTGGGTGGTTATTAGCGGCGTTTAGGGTTTTGGTAGGAGGCGAGAGGGTGAGGAGTCACTGTCTGTTTCATTTAAAATCTGTAGCATTTCCCACCAATAACCTCTCTCTCTATCTCTCGATCTCTTAGTGTTTGTTGATTTTTGAGTGTTTTGATGTTTTTCTTCAAATTTTGCTGATTTGCACTAAAGTAATTTCTTTTTGTTTTGATTTTGCAATTGTAGCTTAATGAAGGCCATTGATCCTTTCCTTAAAAGTGTCAATTTTTTTTTTAGAAGTTACATCTGATTTGTTCAATAGACAGTATAAATTACTGTACATTACTATACATTACTATAGTAACATGTAGTTACATATGCGTATATTTGTGTATTTTCGATTTGTATTTTATTGGTTCTGATGTGATTTATAATAAAAATATTGAAATTTATGTATTTTTGTTGGGGTTTTATGAATTTATTTTGTATATGTCAGTATTCGTGTGTGTATACAATTGATCGACTAAAAATATGGGGAAAAAACGAACATAACTATGAATTACTATAGATACTATAGTTATATGTAGTTAATTTCAGTACTGTAAACATATTGTTTTGAAAATTAATTATTTTTTTAATTTAAAAAAAAATTAAAAAAAAAATTATATATATATATATATATATATATATAACAAACAGGTTTATTAAAAAAAAAGGAAAATAATAATAAATAAATCAGCGAAAATGATAAATGCAGGACCATAAATGCTGAATGCAGTTTGGCCGAAAATTGCATATAAGAGTAGTATAGTACTTTCACTTGTCCAGGCGGGTATGTCAAAGGATGATTTGGGCTTGAGTTTATCCCTAGTTTATTTGGTGGCTAGGGGTATGTAAAATAACCCCCCTTTAAGAAATTAATCAATGAACTTTCATCAATAAAAAAATTAAATTGATGGAATTTAACTGATATATAAATATATATATATATATATATATATATATATATATATATATATATATATATATATATATATATATATATATATATATATATATATATATATATATATATATATATATATATATATATATATATATATATATATATATATATATATATATATATATATATATATATATATATATATATATATATATATATATATATATATATATATATATATATATAATGTATGTATTGTATAAAACAGAGAAATTATATTTAGATAAACAACATTACCGTTTTAAAGACATGAATCTTGCATAGTGAAGAACTTTTATCCACTTGAAAATGCATCTAAAAATTACACAAGTAAAAAGTAAGTTAGCCTTTAGAAATTAAACATAACACTATAACAGTATATGACGTAATTAAATTAAAATATAGAAAAAAAATATATATTATAAGCTTGTACCTATCTCAAGTTTTTCCAATTTTTCTTGCAAATCTCCTATATTCTTGCTTTTTGGTTTTGCATCAGACAGTTCAATGTCAGTCGGGGAAGATCGGATCCAATCTTGAGCACAAATAAGATATTCGGCCGTCTGAGGACTAAGAGAACTCCTAAATGGATCAATAACCCTACCGCCGATGCTAAATGCCGACTCTGATGCCACAGTGGATACTGGCATTGCTAACACATGTCGAGCAATTTGAGAAAGTATTGGGAACTTTACGGAATTCATTTTCCACAAATTAAGAATATCGAACTTTTCATCTCTCTTTTCCATTCCATCAGACAAGTACACTTCAACCTCGGACTTTTCGATATTTCCTTCACCCTCCAAGAATTTCAAATTACTTGATTCCAAATCAGTTTTCATATCACTAGTTTTATCCTCAGAAACAGCACAACCAAAAGAAGATGTTTTACCATTCACCTTGTCGACTTTCATTTTGTAGTGATCAAATAATTCATTCAAAACTGAACGAACCCTTTCACTTACTTCCTTGGATTTCGGAGAACCTGCCCCATAAGTCTGCCCTAAACAGAAGTCAAGATAACGCATTTTATTGCGGGGATCTAACACCACAGCCACATACAACAACAAATTGATCTTATCAATATTATCCCAATACTTGTCATATTTTGTTCTCATAGAGATGGCCATTTCCCTTCATTCCTTATCCGAGCTCAAGCACATTTTTGAAATGCTTGCACGCATTGCCACGAGTTCTTTGAAAAACAAGTTCGAAGTGACATATTTGTTCCCAGAAATCAAATTATTCACGTCGTAGAAAATCTTCAGATACTTCATAAAATTTCTGGCTCTCGCCCAATCACTCTTGGTAGGAGGTCCCAAATTTCTTTCTTTTTTTCTCTTTCGCTTTCTTGTATTCGACTCCTCATCATCAAAATCAGCTTGAAAATATTCTTTATAGTTGTAATCCAATGATTGAAGCCTTTCGAAAGCATCAACATACTTCTCTGCAGTTTCCAACATTAGATATGTGGAATTCCACCTTGTTTCGACATCCAAACAGACTTTCTTTGTACAAGCTATTTTTTCCCTCTCGACACACTCTCTAAATTTCGCCTCTCTAGCAGGAGAGGACCTGACATACCTCACTGCATTTCTGATTTTGACAACAGATACATGTTGTTCTTCTAACCCATCCCTAACCACAAGATTAAGGATATGGGCACAACACCTTAAATTGAGAAACTTGCAGTCCAAGACTGCATCAGGTCCACTAAGCATAGTTTTCAAGAATTTGATTGCCCCATCATTTGATGAAGCATTATCAACCGCGACAGTGAAAACACGTTCAATGCCCCAATTCTGCAAGCAAGAATAAACCATCTTTCCAATTGTCGACCCCTTATGATTTTCAATGCGACAAAAATTAAATATTTTCTTCTTCAGTTCCCAATTATCGTCAATCCAATGGCCAGTGAGACACATGTAATTAACATTTTGTACCGATGTCCATGTATCGGTGGTGAGAGATAACATTTGCCCTTTCAAATTTTTCTTCAAAATAACAGCATCATCTACATAAATCCCCAAACAATCTTTAGCTAGAGTCCATCGAGAGGGCATTTTGAATAAAGGGCATAGCTCCAGCACGAGCTCCTTAAATCCTTCATCGTCAACGATGCGGAATGGTCTGTTATCCTTGATGCACATCCTAGCAAGTGCAATTCTGCACTTATCTTGACTAAATGTATAAGTAGTAAGATCACAAATTGCGCCCTCCCCCTTCACATTAGGTTTATAGCTCAATATTGATTGTTTTTTTCCATCGAACCCCACTCTGCCCCTTTTTCCCTTAAACGTAGGAGAAGTGGGACAATGATGATTCAAATGATTAATCAAACCACCAGTCCTGTTTGATCTTGTATCACATCTGAATTTCTTTTTACAGTAACGACATTCAGTCATCTTCGCACCCTTCACCAAAGGAAAATGATCCCATACCCAAGATCGACGGCCTCGTTGAGCTGTTTCCTCTTTTGTTTCATCATTTGCAGCATCATTCTTTTGTTCGATAGTCTCCAACTAGTTGTTATTATGCATGTCCAAATCAGGAGTCACGGATTCCATCTACACAATGTACATAATAAAATTAATCACAATTACTGCATAAAAAATGAAAAAACAAATCAATATAAACACATCCAAAAATTAGCTACTGACAAAAACAAGTAAGCCATACCCAATAGAAGCACAAAAATTACAGACAAGGAGAAACAAACGTAACCGTAGATAAAGAAAAAATTATGCCAGAGACTACATAACAAACTATGGATTCATCTCATTTTTGTTGTAGATAATAGTAATAAATAAAACGGAGATGTGAAAAACCAAAAAAAGAACTTACCAAGCAGACTTTGGAAGGAGAACACTCTCAGACTCAAAGTATTTCTATTTGTAACGGCGGAAGACGGAAGTGAATCGATTGACCGAGGAGAAGCTAGGGTTTTATTTGGGAGTGGGAGAGGCGATAATTTCAGAGAGAAAAAGAAGTGGGCAGGGGCGGGTTATTGGGCTAGGACACTCTAAAATTCGGAGGAAAAAAAAAATCAGGAATATATATTAGGCCCTATCAAAACGACGTCGTTTCGGGTCGGTTCGGTACATCGGCTCGGTTAACCACTTGAAAAACCGAGTATGAACCGAAAATTTCGGTTCGGTGGAAATCAAAAACCGTATATGCGGTTCTTGCTTCGGGACGTCATATTTCGGGTCGGTTTTTCGGTTTTCGGTTCGTTTTTTCGGTTTTCGGATTTTTTTCCTCACCCCTACATAGGAGATAGAACTATCACGGCTATTTAGGGGACCCTTGGCTGAGGGATGATGGAAATTTCCTCGTGATTACTAAGCGGTCACCTTCCTCCCCTTTTCCCAATAGAGTAGCTGACTTATTGGATTCGAATGGAACTAGTTGGGATGCTGATTTGATAGCCGCAAATTTTTGGCCGGTTGACCACCATAGGATTTTGCAGTCCCTGTTGGAGGAACGAATTTTACGGATATGTGGGTTTGGCACTATGCACATTCGGGCAAGTTCACTGTTCGGAGTTGTTATCATTTGATCTTTAAATCGAGAGGTATTGAAACGGGACATGGTGGGTCGGTTGCAACAATCTCACGGGATTTGGCAACTTGACATTCCACCTAAAGTAAAAGTGTTCTTATGGAGAGCGTACTCGGACATTCTACCTACTAATGCAGCCTTATTCCGACGAAAAGTTACGACTTCGCCAACATGCCCACCCTGTGGCTTTCACTCCGAGACCGTAGTACATGCTCTTCAAGATTGCTCCGGAATGCGGGAAGTGTGGTCGACCGCTCTTTTTTTCCTCCCTGACCTCGACACTCAAGCTACAATGTGGCAGCTTATACTCAAGTGGAAAAAAACATATTTCTTCCGCCACCCTAATTCTTGCCGCCATTACCGCCTGGAGTGCATGGTTTTTCGGCGGAACCAACTTCTACACGACGGCACCTTCTCGATCTCGACGGACATTCTATCTTGGAGTACGGCGTTCAGCGAATCCTATTCTCAAGCAAACCATTTACTCCGTCTGCATCAGGTAATACAAACGCATAGAGTAACATGGCTCTCTCCTCCTCTAGGTACGATCAAACTTAACGTCGATGCGGCCTTCCCTCGTGTCAGAATTTCTATCGGGTTTCTCTGGTGGCACGTGACTCCGGAGGGAGGTGTGTATATTGGCAAGTTCGACAGTTCATGGGCTGACCGCAACCAATTGATGGATAAGCGCAAGCGGCCAGGATTGCGGTGGAAAACTAACCCGACATAAAGGATGGAATTCGGTTATTGTGGAAGGAGATTGCCTTCAAATCTTTAGAGACCTCTGTGATTGCAGCAGGTCACTTGTTAGTTATGGTGCTATTCTTGATAGTATTGTTGGTTTGGTTCAATTTTTCTCACATTTAAAATTTCAATTTGGTAAGCGTACTGGCAATCGGCTAGCTCACGCTTTGGCGTCTTCTAATTCTCTTGTTTGTAATGAAGGAACAGTTATTCCTTCGAATTTGGCGACTTTTGCCTGATTAATGCATTTGAGTTTCATCAAAAAAAAATATTAATCATTTTATATGAAAACTCACGATGAAAAAGGCCTCCAGCGTGAATGAAATCTTAGCTCTTCGAAGCAATCAAGTCTTCCCGATCTCAATCTCCCCCGACTGAGCAGGATTGAGAGATAGATTATGTATCCCATATTATAGATGAAAATCAAAATACAATTAAACCTAGCTTAGTCCCGCTTTGCACCATAGAAATGGAGCATTTTGGCACTTCGCACCCTCAAAATACAATAAATCATTCACAGTGCACCTTGAATTGAATAATAAATGATAATTCATTTTTTATTGGTTTTTTTTCGGGGTGCAAAATAACAAATTAAAATTTTATTTTCTTCAATATCCAACCTAATTTCGAGTGCACAAAGTGCTAAAAAATAAAAACCACACCGGATAATTGGAAAAAAAAATATTTTCTTACAAAATAAAATCAAATAAAATTTTATCACTAAATTATTTAATTGATAGATCTTTTATTGTAATTGGTGGAAATATTAGGTATAAATATTTGGAAGAAAATATGATTTTCAGATAACTTAATAACGAAATAGCTGAATGATTTTTTTTAGTAAAATATATTTTTTGTGATAAAAAATATAATTTTTAAATACCACTAAAAATATTAAATTACCTTTATTAGCTTTAAAAACTCACCTGAGGTGCATTATGTATGATATATTGTATTTCGAGGTGTAAAATGCCAAAGGGGTTATTTTGTAAATCCCCTCATTTCTAAATTATATAGAACTAACTACCAAGTGGATTACACTCTAGGGGAAACCCCCCTTATTTCGAAAATATTTTGACATACCCCCTTGGGCTACCCTGAAGTTCCTATAATACCCTTCTAAAATCAGTTTTAACCCTAGCCACTCACGATCTCTCTCTTCTTCTCCCAGATTCAAAATCCCGCCTCCACAAACCTCACACCGGCGAAATTGCTTCCCGGAGCCATAACTCTCTCTCCGGTGGTCGGAATTCGATGGTTTAACTACCGTTGGATTCCTCTCGTCGAGCTCTTTCTTTTCGTGGTTTCATTCAGTTTCGAGCGCTGATCTGTTTCTGCAATTTTTTTTTCATTCGAGGACGGTGGTCTTGCCGGAGCTTTATTTTGTGTTCCACCCGTCGAAATTTGACGGGTCACTCACCATTGGATTCCTCTCGTCGGGATCTATATTTTGATGGTAATTTCGTTTATTTTTAGGTTTTCAGATTTATTTCTATATTATTTCGCATTTGTGGGCGCGCGGAACCGTGGGTGGTTATTAGCGTGTAGGGTTTTGGTAGGAGGCGAGTGGGGTGAGGAGTCACTTTCTGTTTCATTTAAAATCTGTAGCATTTCCCAGCAATAGCCTCTCTCTCTATCTCTCGATCTCTTAGTGTTTGTTGATTTTTGAGTGTTTTGATGTTTTTCTTCAAATTTTGTTGATTTGCACTAAAGTAATTTCTTTTTGTTTTTGATTTCGCAACTACAGCTTAATGAAGGCCATTGATCCTTTCCTTGAAGGTGTCAAATTTTTTTTTTTTGAAGTTACATCTGATTTGTTCAACAGACTGTATACATTACTGTACATTACTATACATTACTATAGTAACAAATAGTTACATATGCGTATATTTGTGTATTTTCGATTTGTATTTTATTGGTTCTGATGTGATTTATAATAAAAAAAAAAATTAATTTGTAAATTGTTGTTGGGGTTTTATGAATTTATTTTGTATACGGCAGTATTCGTGTGTGTATACAATTGATCGACTAAAAATATGGGGAAAAAAAACAAACATAACTATGAATTACTATAGGTACTATAGTTACATATAGTTATTTTCAGTACTGTAAACATATTGTTTTGAAAATTAAAAAAGAAAAATAAAAACAAATTAATTTTTTTTTAATTTTAAAAAGAAAATTAAAAAATTAAAAAAATAAATATTATATATATATATATATTTAACAAACAGGTTTATAAAAAATAATAATAATAAATAAATCAGCGAAAATGATAAATGCAGGACCATAAATGCTGAATGTAGTTTGGCCGAAAATTGCATATAAGGATAGTATAGTACTTTCGCTTCTCCAGAGGGGTATGTCAAAGGATGATTTGGACTTGGGTTTATCCCTAGTTTATTTGGTGGCTAGGGGGTATGTAAAATAACCCCAATGCCAAAATAGTATATTTCAATGGTGCAAAGTGAGACTGACCCGTTAAACCTCTATAAATTGATACCGTCGAAACTAACAGAAAAATTATTAATTAGCGAAATATTAAATTGTTGAACTAATGATTTAGTGCGTTTTGCTGCATCGGGACCGGAAGAAATTATCAATCATGCGAGATTATTAATTTATAGAGGTTTTACTGTAGAGTTTCAAATTCACCTATTTGAATATGGGTGGTAAACGAGCCGAACCAACTTGTGAGCTCGATGAGCCGGCTCGAAAAAAGCTCGAACTCGGACTTGAGTTTTTCGAGCTCGAGCTCGAGCTCGCGAGCTCAAACTTTCTGACGAGTCGAGCTCGATAGATTTTTGTTGTTCTTGAGCTCACGAGCCGGCTCGCGAGCCTTATTTACTATTTGTATTTTTTTATATATTATTTTTTATTTAAATAATATATAATAATATACAATTTTATAGAAATAAATAAAAATAAAATATAAATATTAAAAAATATATATAATTACAATTTATTGTTTATTTTGTATTTGTTTAAAATATTTTTAACAATAATAAAATAATAATTAAAAATATTTAAAAGAAAAAAAAACAACAAAATGAGTTTGGGCTCGAGCTCGACAAAATGGACACGAGCTCGAGCTTGAGCCAAAAAACAAAGAACTCGACGAGCTCGAACTCTACAAAATAGACTCGAGCTCGAGCTCGAGCCTGCCAAAAGAGGCGAGCTCGGCTCGTTCACACCCCTAATTTGAATTAAAAAAAAATAGAAGTTGAAATTTTATTATTCATTATTAACCTAATTGTTTTGAGTTTTTGCTTTTCTTTTTTTGGAGGGGAGGGGGGGGGGGGGGGGGGTGGAGGTCAGAATTATTCATTCAATTAAAAATAAAATTGAAAATGTAATTTAAGTTATTTGTTGGATTCGCTAGGTGGTCCATGGTGGAATAAAAAACAGTGGTACATGAAGAAAAATGAAGTGGGGAGAATGTGACTTAATGAATCAGCTTTTGGCCCAAACGGGATAAAATTTAATTTTTTATCTACGCAAACTGTCAAACCAACCAGCACGTCAAATATCAAAGAAAATAGGGTAAATTACAAACACCCCCCTGAGGTATGACAAAATTACAAAAACACCCCTCTTGTTTGGATAATTACAACCACCCCCCTCAACTCATCAAATTTAGTGGAATCTTCGAGATTATATGGAATATTATCACTTTTGTACCCGTTTTATCCCATTCAAACTCTACATTATGAAGCAAGATGACCATAATATGTGATTTTTAGCTTGTATATATCAGTTTGTGGTGCATTGAAAACTGTATTTTTTACACAAAGAGTACAAACTAGAGCACATTTCACGGAATCTAGATGACTATGTTGAATTTGGCACCATAAAGGTAAGAAAAAATCATAGTTGAGGGGGGTAGATGTAATTATCCAAACAAGAGGGGGTTTTTTGTAATTTAACCATACCTCAGGGGGGTGTTTGTAATTTACCCAAGAAAATAATGTGTGCTTTCTTGTTTTTCTCAAAAAGATAATTAAGATAATAAAATAAAATAAAATAAAATAAAGAATAAGAGAAATACAGGAAAGGAAGAAAAAAATGTAAATTAAGCCATAATCACTGGCGGCATCAGGGGCATGCTAGCGGGCCGGGCTGGGTCCGGGCCCCACGCCCAATTATTACTAAAATATTGATATACAATTTTCGTAATGACGGAACACTCGCCAACTATATAGATGAATTGAGGTAATTTTCGTGCAATAATTAACATAACTCACTTGACCTGCGTTGTTTGATTTCTAATGTTGATGATTTTAAACATTCTACTTGTGGCCATAGTATATGAGAAAATTGTCTAAATTTCCTTAAAAATATTTTTTATAGCCAATTAACAGTCCATTCGTATATTTTGGATTTGCTAACAGACAGTTTAGTTGTATAGTTTAGCCTGCAAATAAACAGTATAGACTGAAAACAGACAACGTAGTTGGAGAGTTTAAACTTAAAATTGACAGCTTAGTTCAAAAATTTAGATTGTAAATGGACATCTTAGATGAAAATATTTTTTTGCAATGATGTTGTGGCGAAAATTAGGCGGTCTAAAGCGTGGGACTACCAGGGAGTGGCATAATAGTGTAAGAAATGCCATTTTTTTTAGAGTGGGATGTGGTTTTGAGGACGAATGAATTGAAGGATAATAAAGTGTTTTCAGTTTAAAATTAAATCAATAATTATTTACTTATTTCGTATTGTTTCTTACAAGTACTCTTATGTCGACGAGACTGTTCTCGAGCCTCTGTAAACTTTCGACACATTATCTAAAATTCTCAATCCACATCCGTATCCGTATATTTCTGGTTCCGCCCCTTACTATACTACTAGTATTTATAAATTATAATATTGAGAGTGAGCACATGAGACCACTATTTAGTGTTGCACCCCCATACTGGCCCTAATAAAATTTAATTTTTATTATTTAGATTCTTGGAAGCAAGTGAAAGTTTCTCCCATCCTTCATGCAATCAGAAGAATCTAACATGCAAGACAACCAAACAAAATAAAATCTAATTATTTTTACATTTAAGTAAGAGAATATGTGAGAGTGAACATGACATTGTAAGCAATAATTCAAGAAAACACTATTCAACAATCATATTATTATTATTTCAATAATCATATTGATGCAGACCTATATATATTATTTTCCCTACATTTAAATATTAGTTTTGTTTCACAATAATAATACAAATCTTCCTAGTATTTGCTAGGAGCCAATTTTTGTCTCAATAAATTACACATTATTTAATATAATTAATCCACAATAACTAAATCACTCACTATTAGGGACATATTTTAGTAGGTTCTCTATCCTACATTATTGGGTGTTGAAAAAAGAAAAAAAGAAATATTATTTTCCTGCAAATGAAACTCACCCAAATCACTAGCAAATGTAGGTTGTCAACTTCAACCCTACTTCATTTTATTTATAGCAAGGACCACTTTAACTAGAATTTATTTATTGTAACAAAGTAACCAAAAGTCATATAAACATTGACTAAACTCTTTATAAATCACAAGAAATGTGTAAAACACACTACGCAAACCAAGTGCAACGAGCTCGACCTAGAAATTATTGGCGGACGGAATAAAAAACACAAATGCATTCACAAAACTAAATTAGCAATCAAATAAGAAAGAAGATAATAAACATCAATGGATAAAACTAGACATTTTAGCCACAAATAAGAAGACAACATCTCATAAGTTCCAAAACTACCCCAAAAAGAAATCGAAATAACGAAAGACTATACTGCAATCTGTTCAAGATCCTTGAGTAGCCCGACAACTTGCTGCATACTCGGCCGCTTCGAAGGAATCTCAGCCGTACAAAGATACCCAATCTTCAAACCCTCGACAATTTGTCCGTCGGGCCCACTCCCTCGAATCTTCGGATCAATAGCTCGAAACCCTTCGTTTTTTCGCACTAACCCTCTCACCCAACTGACCAAATTATTATTATTATTATTGTCCTCTTCCGAATAATAATCATCTCCAACGGGTTTTTTGCCCGTTATAAGCTCGAAAAGAACCACCCCAAATCCGTACACGTCCGACTTCGGAGTCAAACTCTTCACGCTTTCTTGGTCAACAAGAAACTCCGGCGCCACATACCCGCTCGCAATCGCTTCTTCTTCAACCCCGTTCCCGAATATCTTAGCCAACCCAAAATCAGACAACCTAGGGTCAAGATTCGAATCGAGATAAACGCTACTCGCTTTCACATCTCTATGTATAATTGGAGGCGAACAACCGTGGTGGAGAAACGCGAGCGCTCGTGCACATCCGAGCGCTATTTGTTGCCTAAATCTCCAACTTGTAAGAGAGCCTTCGGGGCCCACATTTTGAATCCCGTTATTGTTTTCGTCCTGCCAGGTGTCGTTGCTCCAGTCTTCCGTTGTTTGAACGCCAAGTGGCAGATCGTGGAGCAAGTTCTGCAGGTTCCCGTTGTCCATGTACTCGTAGATCGCGATTCTTTGTTCGCCAGCTAGGCAGTAACCCGTTAAGGGGACAAGGTTAGGGTGTTTGATTCGTCCGAGGTACTCGAACTCTCTCGCCGCTTCCTCGTCCGTCATAACCGAACCGTGGACCAAAACCTTGACCGCCACGTGGATTCCACCCGGCATTAATCCGCCATAAACCGGACCGAAACGCCCCTCGGCAAGCAATGTAGCTTGATCAAAGTTCGAAGTGGCGGATAAAAGATCGGCGAATGTGAAATTTAGCAACGGCTTTTCGAAGATTATTACGGGGACTGATGTTGCTTGTTTTACATCGGCTACCCACGTCGTCGAATCTGTCTGAAAAGAAAACGGTCCGGAGATTGTTTGCTCTTCGTTGTTGTTGGTTTGAGAAGAACTCTGTTTTTTCTTCACGGCCCACATTCTCGTTTTTCGTCGGCATTTGAAGGCTAAAACGAGCAGCCCTACTAGTAAGAAAACCATCGAGAGTGTTAGTGCTATAGCGATTTTCAGTCCTCTGCGGTTTGGGGTTTTTTTCCTGAATAAATCAGGATTTGCTGCTATCGGGCAGCTGTTGACCGATCCGACAAAAGACGATTCGAGGGTTTCGGCGGTGAAGTGGGACCCGCAGAAGCTTAGGTTATTGTACGAGAAATTGAACCTATCCATCAACCGTAGCTCTTCTACTAGCAACAACGGGATTTCTCCAGTTAAATTGTTGTAAGAAAGATCAAGAATTCTGAGTTTCTTGGTAGCAAACGGAGGTATATGGTCGCTGAGGTTGTTCTTCGATAAATCGAGTGTTTGTAAACTGGTTAAACGCGAGACATTTGTCGGTATTGGACCGAATAAATTGGTTCCGGATAAATTCAGATACTCCAAACTGGTCGGCAAATCGACATTCAAGAATTGATGTTCGGCGAATCTGTTGTTTGCAAGATTGAGGTGTTTGAGGCTGCGGGCACCAATCAAATCAGCGACGAAATCGCCACTCAGCCGATTCTCCGACAAATCCAAATAGACCAAACTCGACCAATCGAAAGTCGAGCTGAAGTTTACCTGAGCAATGTGGCCTTCAAACTGGTTCTTGCTCAAATCGACGACCTCCAACGGCCCTTCAAACACGCCCACAACCGAACCCTTGAACACGTTGTCCGAAATATTAAGATTCTTCAACATTTTCATCTCCGAAAAATCCGAATCACGGCCGAGAATCTTGTTCCGGGCCAAGTTTAAATACTCGAGAAGTGGGAATGCAGCGCCGAATCCATTAGGAAGAGAGCCGACGAGATTGTTATCCGACAGATCAATGGCGACCAAAGACCTGCACTGACAAATACCCAACGGTACAGCCGATTCGAAACTGTTGCCGGCGAGATTCAAAACCCGTAAACTGGTGAGGGAGCTGATTGCTTCGGGTATGCCGCCGGAGAAATTGTTGAAGGAGAGGTCTAGATTTCGGAGGCGGCCGAAATTGCCGATGTTGCTGGAAAATCCGTCGCTAATTTGGTTGTGTGAGAGGTTGAGTGTAGTGAGTGAGCCCAAACTCCAGAAATCGGAAGGCAGGGCGGAGATTTTGTTGCGGCTGAGATCTAAAGACTGAAGCTTTGTCAGTTTGCCGATGGTGGTTTCCGGGATTCCGCCGGTTAAGCCCAGATTGGAGGCGTCGAATTTGACGACGGTTTCTCCATTTTCGTCGCAAATGACACCTTTCCATGAACAGAAGGCCCCGGAAAATGCGGGGTTTGAGCTTAAATTGAAGCCCATATTTTGCAAGAACTGGAAGATGTAGGATTCATCTGTATTGGGTTTTTGGGATGACGAAGGGTTAAATAGTAGTGCTAGCAACAAAAGAGAAGCGAATATTCCATAACCCATTTCTCTGTAATAATAATTAATAATAATCAAGAAATGAATAAATGAAGAAACCCCTTTTTTATTTTAGCATCAAGAACGAGACTTTCTGCACCGCCGTTAATGATGCTTCTTCAACCATTTTCCGGCAACCCTACACCACCAGTAATTCAAGATTATTACAGTAAAAAAAAAAAAAAAAAAACCTGTGGTGGTAGTGGTGGTGGTGGTTTTCTTGAGGAATGGAGCCAGTATAGAAAACAATTCACCTGACTGATTTTGGTCTTTGTGACAAAGAAACACCAGAGAAAGAATAAAATAAATAAAAAAAATGAATTAAAAAATGGAGAAGAAATGGTGGGTTACAGTGAGTGATGAAGGTATGGGGATGTGGGGGGTTTAATGTTTTAATGTTCTTGGAATTGGGGTAATTATGAAATTAAAAAAAAAGTTTGACAGTTTGGAGTTGGGGATTCATAAATGACAAAGATATCAACCCAATTTATTTATTATTTTCTTTATTTATTTATTTTTATGTTGGGGTTGGTGAGTAATAATATTAGTGAGATGTTTGGTGCAAATTAAATGGGGGTGCTGCATTTAATTGCGCCTCTCATCATTTTTTTGGTGTCGAGATTCTGTCATAACTTCCATAATAAAATCCAAAGCATGTATATGTTTTTGGGTTTAATGATTATGGATGATGTAAAGGGGGATCAATTATATTTGGATAATATCTACTACTATATTCTATAATTAGTGAGTTCTAAAACATATAAAGATCTAGCATCCATTTATGCACCCATACAATTTTTATTATTTTTTTGCTGAAAAATAATTACTCCATGCTTTCTATTTTATTTGTCGTTTTGAGCTAATGCACACGTACTAAGAAAATTAATCTATGTGCATGGATTATTGAAAAATCATAATACGATTTTTATTAATTGCTTCACTGAGTTTTATTCACATTAGTAAGGGCAAATATGAAAAATTATAATAAATGTTTCATTGTAAATTTAAAGCAACAATTATTTTAAAATAAAAGAATTTCTCTATATATAGAATAAATGGTTCATTGTATGTACTCCATGTCGCTTTGGGGAGTTTTTCTTATTAAATATTATCTGTCACTTTAAAATTCCAATGATGCATTAATTACTATTTTCTCAACTATGCCCTTAGTAGTTATTACTCTTAATTAGTTGAGATATACTCCCTCCGTCCCAATTTAAATGTCTTTTTGGGTTGTTTTGCACATATTAAGAAAATCAATAAATGTGTATAGATTATAGTAAAAGAACATATACAATTACTAAAATATCCTTGACATTAATTGATTCTCAATTAATTAATTAAGAGTGATTAAGGGTAAAATTGAAAATAATGCAATTAATGCTTTATTGAAAATCTAAAATGACAAATAATTTGGGACAAAAAAAACTCTCTAAAAAGACATATAATACGGGACAGAGGGAGTAATTAATTACATGGTTATTTTAGTCATATTATATATATTTTCCTAAAATCCACACATATTTATTAATTTTCTTAATATGTGCGCAACAATCTAAAACAACAATTATTTTGAAACGGATGGAGTATTTCATTAAGTATAGTATTGACTAGTCATTAAATTTGATAATTACTTTTTTTTTTCTTTTATTTAATTTCTGGATATTTACACTTTAGCCATTTCGGCTAATAGTTTCTTCATATGATGATGATTAGAGTGTATATTTATTTATTTGTATATCGAAAAGTGAATATATATTTTACATTAGATTCACATTATAGTAACAATTTTATGATTCACATAAGTTGGTGTTAAATTTAAATTAGTGTTTCTCCAAGAAATATTGAATATATTATTAGATAATTTAAAAAAAAAATAGAATCCAAAAATTTTTTTAGGGCACCAATTTACCTTATTTGTTTGGGACAAAAGATGTATAAATAGAAAGTAAAGTTGACTTTGGTTGAAACATTGCTAGTGTTTTGGCAAATGGAAAGATTGCTTTTTTAATTCCTTTATAAAACCTTCCAAAAGTAGACAGAATATTTTCCCACTATTGCTATTCAGCCCCAAAGTTTATTCAAAGGCTCTTTTTTTACGGGTAATTTGCATCCACACTCCCTTTACTTTAGGTTTTTTGCAAACACACCCCAAATACTTTACTTTTTGACATGTACACTCCTTTCATCCATTTTTTCGTCAGTAGTCCGTTAATTAAAGACATAAAATTAACTTGTAAATTTATCTTGTGGGTTACGAAAGGTTTTTTTTTTTAGGGACTATTAGTGAAAACCCCCTCTAACATTATTTTAATAAGTATGGGTCCAGCTCATTTTCCTTTATTAGTGAGAAACCCATTCTTTTTATATTCTCAAATTTACCCTTCCACTATTCACTACTTATTATCCACTAGTTTGATATTTTTTTTATTTTTTATATTTTAATTTTAATTTTCGTTTTTTTATTTATTTCTTCTTTAAAAAATAATAATTTTTAAAAAAAAAAATTTTATTTTTTTTTAATATTTTTCATTAAATATTCATTTTCTATATTCTTTTAGTTTTCAGTTAAAACAACTATATGTCAATAAAACGACTATTATTAAAACGACTATTATTAAAACAATTAGTATTAAAACAATAATACATCAGTTTCACAATTTATTAAGTTAATTATATATTATATTATTTCCATTGTAAGATGAACTAATTATTTAATCAAAACATCTCCAAAACAACTATTTGTTAAAATCAACTATTTATTCAAACAATAATATTGTTGTGCAAAAACAACTATATTGCTATACGAAAACAACTATATTGAATCAACTACAAATTATTGAAATCCACAAAAGCAAAAGCCAAAAAACACACCAAAATTCCAACAAAAACGACTATTATTGAAACCAACTACAACCGTAACGAAAACAACTATAAAATTCGAAAACAACTATAATTTATCTAAATCAACTATAAAATAAAAAATGTCAATTTAAGAGAAATTATAATCAACTATAGTTGAATGCAGATCCTCAACATTACAGTCGCATATCCATCGAGAAAGGGCTATATCTCTACCGATCATGTGTTGAATCCGAAAGTTGTGAGGGTGATTTGTTCCATCGCCGCCGTCTCAACCACTCCCTAACTTCTACATGCCAATCACTCTCAGGTGAAGAAAGGACGCAAATCACTTGTGTCAACCGCCAATTACCACTCTGCCACATCAGATCGCCGCTACGGATGCCTAAAATGGGTTAAGAGAAAATTAATATAAAAAATCAACGACACTCCACAATATATTGAAAATCAACTACAAACCATATTTTTATCGAAAATCATGAATACAAATCAGAACCGAATCTGAAAATTCGATCTAAAATTGGCTACAGATAGGATGAGTTAACAGCTTTGCTCCGATGAGTTCTCGAAACATAAGTTGTCGGTGTTTTTTATTACCGGAGAGAGATTGTTGCCTATTGAATGACGGCTTCTGGTATTTGGAGAGACTCAAAAAGAGTATAGGATTAACGAGGGCACCGTCGGGCGATGATGACGGCGGTGGACGGAGGGCATCGACGGCGGTGGTGGACGGAGGGCAGCGACGGCGGTGGTGGACTGAGGGTGGCGGTGGGCATATGAGATCTGGTTTGGAGTTGGAGATAGAAACGAGAGAGAGATAGTGGCTGCTGGAGAGAAAAGGGAGATGAAGAAGAGAAATAGGGTTTGGTGATTTTATATAATAATTAAGGGTAATATAGACACACCACTTAAACTTTTAATTTATGTTAAATTAAAATATAAAATAAGGGGGTTTTCACTAATATGTAAAATGAGGTTATATCCATTCTAATATAGTCAAATGTATTGGGGGGTTTTCACTAATTATCCCTTTTTTTTAATTAGTTTCTTAATTTTACATATTCACAAATTGAAATATAAAATTTGAATTGAGTACGTATTACAAAAAATAACAGATATTAACCGAAAATTAAATTGGATAATAATAATAATAATAATAATAATAATAATAATAATAATAATAATAATAATAATAATAATAATAATAATAATAATAATAATAATAATAATAATAATAATAATAATAATAATAAATCCATTAGCTCTTAACTTGGATTAATTCTTTAATTATTTTAATAAATTCGAGACAATATTATAAGAAATCATTGAAAATGATTCTCAAATCATCCAAGATTCCCATTAAATAAAAAAAATATTCTCTCCAAACGTAACATTTCCTATGGATTTGAGAAGCTTTAATCACGTTATGGTGATTGAAGACAGCTATTTTCTTGGCTGTAATAACAATTCCGCGACGAAAATCAACCACAGTATTAAAAATATATTAATATATAATTAATTTTTATTAATACAACTAACTTCTACATTACAAAATGTAAATTCGGTGAGAACTCACTATTTATAATTTAAATACATCAATATGAACTATAATATAATAACATGATATACACATAAATTTGTTTAAATTATAATCTTAATTTACCTTGATTGGGTGTTCAATTAAAGTGGCTCCCATGGGACCGACCAATCAGAAAAATTAATTAATTTTATGGTACCAAAAGTTGTCAATATCGTATTCGTTAAGTTTTCAAACCAAGTTGATATCATGATTTGATTACACATATAAATTTGAAAATATTATACGTAAATATTCGATTGATCTACACATGCAAATGTGGGTGCGTGTATTTTGTGTGCTTATAAATGTAAAAAAATTGTACCGTTTTATCTAGTGTATTTGACTCGCTGCAGGCTGCAACATAGTATCCATGGAAACAAATTCAAAAGCCTTTACTTAAGAGAGTTATATCAATAGAGTTTTAGAAAGATTTTGTATGAAAGACTATTTACCTAAAGTATAGTTCCTAATTATTAAGTTTGAAAAATATCAATTTAGACCAATTCACTATATCTGTCACCTCATTCTTTAAAAAAAAAATTATAACAAATCATTTCACTCAAAGACTGAATAAAGGGTTGATAACTTAGTTTGTGGAATAAGAAAGCATATAGTCAAACGATCTAGTGTGAATATATACACTAATTAGTGATTGATTGATTTATATAACTATCAATTGGCATTGAAAAAAAACATCAAACTATACCAATTAATGCCATCATACATGTCATTTTCAATTATCATGAACACATAAAAAACATATACATGATTCATGAAATATCTTTACATTGAGTAGAAGCAAAGAATTTACTCGGTTTACATCGTCTCCCAAAAAGACATTTTCTAATAAAATGTTGATGTTTAGTAGTACATTTGAACATATTATGTACTAAGACAATGCCAATAATTGTAGTTGCCATTTGAATGAAAGGATTTAGAGCTAGACGCGATGAACTGCAACTTTTGAATACTCTTTTCGTTTTTTAAATACATGTCTGTTTTTACCTTTGCACAAATATTAAGACACTCAACAAATGTAGTTTGATTTTAGGAAAAACGTGTTAAAAGACTAAAATTAGCATTTATCATTTAATGATTTATAAGAGAGAACTTAGGGTTGAATTAATAGAGTTAAAACAGGAAAAATACATTGAACGTATGATACTGAACAAAAATATTTTTAAAAAGTGATAGTTATTGTGGAGCAGATGAAATAATATACTAATAATAAATTTGAATCTTTAATTCTCAATTTCAATTATTTGCCGAGTTATTATAGCGAATTTGAAATCTACTTTATACGGTGCTTTCTTTAAATCTTTCATCAACATGAAATTATCGGTATTAGTTTCATGTAAATTATGTTGTACGAGAGCAGAATTCACCCAATGTATAAATAGTACAATTGAAACTATCAAAATTTTTAATTTAGCAAAATATTAAAATAGTTGGTTAATAATTTAGTACATATTTATCGACTCATGACCGAAAGAGATTACCAGGTATTAATTTATTAATTTATCCAGGTTCTATTCTATACGATTAAAGAAAATTATTGTAGAAAAACTGAGAAAATGTGACAATAATTACACATGTGGAGGTGCGGTGGAGAGGTGCATGCCAACACCGACATAAAGAAAAAAGGAAGCGAGGGATTAATAATTTGCAGTGATTGTAGCGAGTGGGATTCATCTATCTTTATACTAAATCAACCGACTATATTTAATACTTATCAATATTCTGCATTAAATAATCATGAAATTAAATATTTAGTAAAGTTCAAATTGAATTCATATTTCAGGAAAACCACAAAAAAAGATTTTATTTTAGAAAAAGTATTTCAACGTCATTTAGAAAAAGAAAAAAACTTGAAGTGACATTTTAGAGTGATCATAGAAAGTGAAGTTTTAAGATGTCTGCAAGTGTTTTATGGGAACACATATTTTGCTTTCTTGCTCATAGTCAAGTGCAATTATCAGGAGTAATTACAATTTTTATCCCTTAAGTTTGCACCAATTTCATATTTGGTCCTCTTTGTTTATAAGATACACATTTTGGCCCTCATGTTTCAAACATTCAACACTTTTAGTCATTGTCTTTAGTTTCACGTTAAAAGTAACTGAATTAAGCATGTGCCCATCACATGCTTAACTAATGGACTAATTTTAAAGCAGTCCCCATCTTAGCACATGCATCAGCAATCAGTAACAAAATGTTCTTTTAACATATGTAAATTTAGTTAATTACCAATTCCTTCAGGTCCTCCCGGAATGTGTGAAGAAGATCGCGCGTGCGTAAATACGAGAAGAGAAAAGATGAGTCAAATTCGATAACAATATTATGGATGTCAAGGTCAACGGCTTGTTGTAATCTATAAATCAATGACCAAATTTCGGCCTTATTATTTGTAGTATGTCCGATATTTTTGCCAAACAGTAGTTCACCGTTAAAAAAGTTAGTGATGTCGTATTATTTCAAGTGAGGACTTTTTTTTTAAGAAATAAAATACTCCATATTTTACGAAATTCTAATTAAAAAGTGAATTTAGAAAAAAAAAAAAAAAAGATATTGAGACATATTTAAGTTGACAGATAATGTCATAAGCTGAAATTCAAGTGAATAACTATTAACTACTTGACCATGTAATTAAAGAATGTACTGTTTTCAAGTCAGGTTGGATATATATTGTTGTCTCTTTTTATTGAATGTTTATTTGTGTATTTTTCCGTGTTGGTTAATAATTGACTTTATTTGATACTTTAATTAGTATAAATTATAAGTTTTTATGAAAAACAAAATTAAATTAATTATCTTATTTATTGAAGAATTAAGTAGCACACCTTACCTAATCTAGTTGTACAATTTGTTTATCCTAGCTATGATTTTAAAATTTTATTTTGACTAATTCTATGTTGAGAATTAATAAAAAGACTTAAGTATACCGTATTTTGTTTTGACTAATTCTGTTGAAAATTAATAAAAAAAGACCTGAGTGAAGACAAAAATAGGTAATAATATTATAACCAAACAATTATAGAAATTTTATTTTAGTTCCCCATAGAGTTTGACCGGCAAACAAAATTTTATCAAATTTCATTTTTTTCATCAAATTTGGAGATAGAAGAAATTTGCATTTCCATTGTTCCAACATTTCACCATCTTTTAACTAATGCCATTTAATTAATTCACATCTAAAATGATTAATTAATTTCGAGTAAATTAATCTGGTTGCAAACTTACTCGCATGCTCAATATTGTAAAATATACCCCTCCTTATTTTATTTGTCTTTTTAGAAAACAAAAATTATTTCAAAATAATTGTCACTTTACTACTCGACTGAAGTATTTATTGTGTTTTTCTCAATTATCCATTTACCACTCTTAAGAGAATAAATGATAAAGTATTTATGAAAGTGGTTTTTAAAATTATTTTATTATGATTTGCACCCAGTAATTTTGTACTATAAGGCCCCGTTTGGTTGCCAAGATAAGTCATGATTAACTAAATAGTTTGACTTAATTTGATGTTTGGTATCATCAATAAATTACCAGGTCTGACCTGCCAAAATTATATAATCATGGCTTATCTTAGCTTATTGTACCTTCTAATGAGTTTTTTTTGTTGAACATTTCAAGCTCCACTAAAATAGTTGGGTTTCATTAGATTATTTAATTTTATCTTGACTAATTTTATCTTGACAACAAAACGGGGCTAAATCTATACGTATAACCATCTACTAAGCACACACACATCAATGTATATGCTATTATATTTTGAGGAACGACTGTCTCGTTTGGTCAAACATGAATTATTAAAAAAAAAAAACTTGTGGATAATTGATTATTGTTAATTTTTTTTGTTTAATAATTAAATTTTTGTGGTCAAGCACATAACTCTCTATAAACATGAATTATTAAAAAAAAACCTTGTGGATAATTGATTAGTATTAAAACTTTTGTGTTTAATAATTTAATTTTTGTGGTCAAGCACATAACTCTCCACGGCACAAATTCCAAGGAGCTTATTGTAAATACCATCCCTGTGTAATCTTTAATTATCAAATAACCCCTGTGATAAAAAAACTCACTAACTCCCCCCTGTGTTAACATTTTCGAAGCACACTACACCCTTTTTGATTTTAGGCTTTGACTAATGGTGAATAGACAAAAATGCCCTAAGGGGTCTTTTAGCAATTAATAAAGTACAATATACCAAATTTTAGAATCACTTTAATTTTGTAAATATTATGTATTTATTTTGAATAAAAAAGAATATAAACAAGAATTAAATATATATTGTAATATTAAAAGTTCTTATATGCCTTTTCTATAATGTTTTTATATTCTTTGTAATTATGTATGTTACATTTTATTAAATAATAATAATTATTAAAAAAAATATAATAAACAAAAAAAAAGTTATTCTTCTCCAGCCCACCCACCCACCTGCCCGTCTCAACCTGCTGTTGCTGTTCTGCTACACTACTACCACCGGCACCATAACCATCTTCTCCAGATCTACCACCACAGCAATAGTAAAATTGGTAGCTATAAACACACAACAAAAAGAAACATATATAAAGAGCGGCGCCGGATCTATATTTCGGCGACGGAGAAATTCTCGATCTCGATCTCGTCTCGGTCTCCCTCCATACAAATCTCGTCACAAGTAACTTTTACAATTCTTCAATTATACACAACTATCTCTATCACTAAGAAATGGGTGGTGCCAGACCGGCGGCGGTGTCGAGGGAGAGAATTTTATAGTGGCTGGGTATCGGTGGTGCGAGACGGTGGCGTTGTAGTCGGAACGAATTTGAAGAAGTGGGTGGAAGGCGGTGTAGTGGGAACGAATTTGAAGGAGGCGGGGGAAGGTGGTGGTGCGAGACGAGCGGCGATGCTGAACTTGTTGGAGGTGGGCCGACGGAAACGAGGAAGAAGATGTGCAGTCTCTCCTTTTTTTTCAATGGTTTATTATTATTATTATTACTAGCATTTTTTCCACGAGCGATGCATGGCATACTATTTTAAAAAAAAAATCAATTTAATACATAATAAGAAAATATAGTATATTAACATAGTAAAATTCAATAATGTAGTATTACTCATATTTTATATAACATTAGTTTTTTTTTTAAATCTTGCATATTAAAATTTATAATCCAAATATAAAGGTTTAGATTTAACAAATCGAATTTCTATCTTTATATATTAAGATTTTAGATATATTGATGAAAAATAGGAGATTGATAATTGTTGAAAATTAGTAAAAAAACAAATATTAAAAATAAATAATTACAGAAACACCATTAGGGTTTTTTAGGGTTGTCCAGCGTTTCTTTTTTTTATATATAAGATTTTGTAATTTTGAAAATTACAATTTAGTCCTATAAAGTTAGATTATTTAAATTAAACCAATCTGGTTTTTTTCCTTTAATAAAGAAGGCTATTTATGTCATTTCACCCTGAAAATAGAATAAAAATCCGCACAATCCGCGAGTGAGGCACACGATTTGCCTCCAGGGGTCCGGATGCCTTGACTTTGTTAAGACAGGGGGGAGTTAGTGAGTTTTTTTTTTCACAGGGGGTATTTGACAATTAGAGATTACACAGGGGTGGTATTTGCAATTAGCTCAATTCCAAGTGTTATGTCAGTGGCATCCTATTCATCAGCAATTAGTGGTTGGAAGAATGTTTTGAATAATTAATAATTAATAATTAATAATTAATAATCCAAAGATCGAGATATTAATTTAAATAATTAAATACTATTATAAAGATGGTTCCATTTTTTGAATGACTTCGAGCCACCCAATATCTTGTTTTTTAGTTGGAGGCTCCATTAATTTGATTTCATCTGCTCGTTTTCTCTTGTTAATTGTTATACATTTTGTTCATTCTCATAAAATCTTAAATATATTATATAAAATAAATAAACGATAGAGTTAACGATCCTAATAATATTTTTGTAATTGTATTTTCGTTTAATTATTTTTCTGTCTACAAAATTTATAATTATAAAAAGTTTAAAAGTCAAACGAAATCGTGTAAAATTCTTTTAACATCAATCTCTTATTTTACGAATCATAATCTCTAATTATATTTGTGCTTCTTTCTTTTTATATTTGTTTCCGCTAAATTTTTGTTTTACTAATTGCTTTAGTTCTTTAAAGATCATTTTTTATTTTATGGCAACTAAGTCCATATAATCTTTTCATTTCGCGGATATCGTGTAGAGTTATTTCAACATAATTTTCTTATTTTTCAATCATACATCTAATTATATTTACGCGTTTCTTTCTTCTTTATTTTATTTTCATCTAATTTTTACTAAGTTTATATAATCTTCTGCGAAGTGGATTTGCATTATTAGATTTGTATGAATGTTGATATTGTTAATGTAATTTAAATATCATTAATAAATTTAATTCTAATAATTTAATATATATTTTCTTATTATAATTTTTGTTGTTATGAATTTAAATTATTATATTTTCACTTTTGAAAAAAAGACTTGTTAACATAATTTATGCATAAAAGAAAGAAGAAGGAAAAGAAAAATGGAGTTGTTATCATAATTTATGTATTTCATGGGTCCAAAAATAGGGCAGATTTTCAGGTTTTGTAGTATGGGGCTTCAGTGGTTTGGATCTCCTAATTTACAGAGCCCTTCTAACCTAGTGGGATAAGTCGAGTGGGTCCAATGCCAACCTTTTTTTTTTTTTTTTTTTTAATAATTATTTAAAATATGCTTATAAATCATAAATGGATTAAAAGTTAATATATAGGTAATATTTATATTTATTAAAATATTATTCGATATTTTATTTAGTAAAAAAATTTATCATGTAATAGAATTTTAAAATATGTAATTATTACTGTCCGAAACTTCACAGACCATTTTTTTTTTCCATGTTACAAATTGAGGAAGTAAGGGAGGAGTATAATTCACAACTCTAGAATTGGTAAAGCTGACAAATTACAAGACACATATGGGTACACTTTTTGGTAAGTATCAAAAGTCTAGAAATTAAAAAAAAAAAAAAAAAAAAAGAAGAAATTGTATTCTAAAACTATTGACGAATATTGCAAAATACATTTAAAGTTTAGAACATTTTCAAAATCTTCAATTTATTCTTTAAATATGTGCTTTGGATTCTTCAAATCTTCACCAATCTTCAATATTTTTATAGCTGGCCTTCAAAAATCTCCATCTATAAATTCTTTTTGAATGTCATAGTTTCGGACTATCATCGAAATCGTTTTGATGGTAGTTTGTAATTTTTGTTTTAAGTCAACTAT
This sequence comes from Erythranthe guttata, assembly GCF_000504015.1. The sequence continues at coordinate 16,702 of NW_012193284.1, read as the reverse complement.
TCGTGTACATTAACACCTCAAAATTCTTAGATGTCCGACTATTTTTTAATGGCGTTAAAATTACATCATCTGCAATAAGAGCACGCTCCAATGCCATTGTAGACATCAAAGTGGCTTGAAATCACGTGCCATAATAGAAAGAATCGAATAATGATGAGCATTTGCTTGCCAATATTTTAAATATCTAAGTTTTCAAAATTACACAAGATATTAAGCATCATTCAACTATCTAATACATAGTTGTTTCATTCCTCCTCTTCTAACATGTCCCACATATTACATATATTTGTTAGATCTTTTGAACCGAGTTTACTAGAAAATGATGGCTTAGTGTAGACATAATTTCTTCTTATACTAGTCACACATATATATTTTTTGCGGTTGGACCATATCGGGATGCATGTTAGCTAACATCTTTTGATTAAATTAAACTTGTACTTTCTAACAATGTTATCAGAATTGGACCGGATACAAAACCAGACAGGTATTTAGGTCACGGTTGGACCGGTTCAACCGGGTTCAACCCGGGTTTTTTCATTTTTCTATTTTTAATTATTTTATTAGTTTTAATACTTTAAGAGATACTATTTTTTTTTATATATATTTATATATTCACTCATCTTTTTCACTTTGTTATCATTTCTTTCTTATTTAATTTATTATTTTCCACTTTTCTTTCTTTTTCTCTCCTCTCTTCCTTATCCCACTTTCTCTCTCATCTCGGCACCTTCACGCAGCAGTAGCACCCCTGCAGTACCCCTTATTTATCTCATTTACATGTTCTTGTCTTTTCTTTTCTATTCCTCCCACCCCTCTCTCTCTCAATTTCCGGCCTCCAATCAACAGATCCAGTCAATCGTCGGTCAGATCCGCCCACCAGACAGCCTTCTTCGCCGAGATCTGTCCACAGCGAACTATTTTAGCAAAAAACCGGGGTCTTCACCGGTTTTCCTTCGAACCGGGTTTCGGCCGGTCGAACCGGGTTTTGCCTTATTGGCCCCGGTTTTTGATTTCTCCGATTTTTAGCATCCAACCGGACCGGAAATATTACGGGTCGCGGTCGAACCGGTCGGACCGGCCAATCCGGTCCGGTTCTGACAACATTGCTTTCTAAGTTTAATTCTATAGCAAACATAGCTATGTTTGGTAAATCATCATAATACTTAATAAATTAATTTTCTATTGTGATTACTTCCGTCCTAAAATAACTATCATTCTATTTTCTTATACTCCAAGTTCAAAAAATTCTACGGCTAAAATATTACTAGTAGGATAATACGTCTATATATATTCCTTAAATACTTGCATTTTTTTGCAAATTACCTAATGTATATTACTTCATGTCTCACATTTCAAATTGAAGGACCTACTACCCCAAGACAAACTTGAACACAAATTAAAAAATATGAAAATCAACACCCAAACGGATCCAAAATTGAAGGATTAAAAGTACCTAATATATACTTCTTCATTCCATGTGGTTTTCAAGTTGACCCAGACACTATGAGCCTATTTGGCTAAACTTATAAGCTCCTAAAAATATCTTATAAGATGTTTAAGAGCTTATAAGTTGTTTAAAAGTGGTTGGTAAAAAAATTAGAAAACATCTTAGTTTTTCCAATAATAAACTGTTAGGGAGCTTACGTGATGTTTTTAAAAAAGTTCATCTACCCCACCTTTTTTCTTTAAGATCTTATTTGATTATTTACTAAACACTCAAAATACAAAATTACCCTCAAATACTTTATTATATTACATGAATATTAATAACACTTATATTTTATCAAAACTACGTATTCTTGTAATCATGATTAATTATAAGTTAAAATATAATTATCATAATAATTATAAAAAAAATTGTTTTGCATTTACATTTTATATGTATATAAAACACCCGAATATTCTTATTATCTCAATAATAAATTATATTTCTTTTATCGATCAAAAAAATTATATTTCTTTTAAACCTTTATTTTATATTAATATATTAATTTTATATTTTTACTTTTATTTGAAAAATTAATTTGTAAATATTATAATAATATTTTAGGAACAAAAGTATTTGATTCAAATAAATTTAACAGTAATAATGGCGTCATGTACTTTTTTGTCATTATAGCGATAAACAAACCTTTTATTTTCAAACACCTGAACAATTTATAAAAATCAAAAGTAACTTATGAGCTACATATCCAACTTAAAAAATAATTTTTAAAATAAGATCTAACAGTTTATCAGCTCCTAAAACATCTTATCAGATGTCGAATCTTATAAGATATTTTAAATAAGTTTAGCCAAACGGGCTCTAAGCCCAATGCTTAATTTTATTAGACTAATAAGATCAACTTCATAAGAAAAAAAAGCTTTTTATTCGTATTACAGTAGAATCTCGATAAATTTATAATAACCTCGCTTAAATAACATATTTTTGCGGTCCCGACGATTTGGGAACAAGGTGAGAAATTGATAATTCGCTAAATTTATAAGATAATATACATTCAAAAAATTTAAAAAGCCCCATATAATATATAAATTAATAATGCATAAAAATAATTCTTACATATTTTATAGATCTATAAAAACACAATTAAATATGATTTAATTGTTGCTTGTTTCTTGTTGAAATTCACATCACCATCAATCTCCAGCGACGGCGGCGCCACCACCTCGAACATTAATGGCCGACGAGAAGAAAACAATCCGACAGCCCGGATTCTTGAAACCCGGAGCCCTGATGCGATTCTTGCCGAAAATGGATTCTATCACACAACAATTGCAAACCCTGGATTCTCCTTCTCAGTCTCATGGGCTTGCCGAAAAATATGAAGATGAAGATGATTTATGGTAATGGATTTTGGTTGCTTAGGGCTTTTTGAAAATGTTAAGGACTAAATTGGAAGAGGACTTTTCTTTTTGGGGTGAATCTATAATTTTTGAACAAAATAATTAAAAAGTCATTTGGCTCTTCTCAAGTCAAAAAACACACTCTCCGGTGCATAATCGTCGAGTGTAGTGCACGGTCAACTCGAAGGGACTTCATTGACTTTGACTTCTCATCATAGGATGTTCTGTGATTGTTTTAATAAATGTGTTTTTTTAGCCAGTAGACATTACACAGGAGTATCGAATACTAAACACGCTAATACACACTTTAGGATTGATCTAGACACTAAGACTAACCCTTATATTATTCGCCTAATAATATTAACTTAAAAACAAAGGCTTTTTATTCGTACTAGTAACCAAAGCCAACCCAAACGAAACAGAATCTGATATGAATTTACGGTTTAAAAGTGTGTATTTCACCACGTGAAGGATCTCATAAGCCAATAGATGTCCGATCAATATTGAAACGAAAAAATCCGGCTATGATGGTGTTTGAAATTTTAAAAATCAATCCAATCAACTTGCATTCAAGCTTTTTTTTTTCTTTTTTTTGAATTCCAATTTCTAATCACAATATTTTATTTATTCTTAATTATTAAATTTCTTTTTTGAAAATGTTAAAGCTATCCGGCACCATTTCATTGGGGCATTTTTTTTTTACAATATTTCGGGTTTTTTTTTTGAGAATTGGGGTGATTTTGTAATTAATTACAGAAATAGGATAAAGCGTCATTTAAAATGACGCGCTTTGCGGACTGTTGGATTGAGCTGCGATTGACGGCCAGATCTCCTATTTTGTCCTCTTAATCTGACGGTCCGAGATTAATCTGGGCGATCGGACGGCCGTTAAAAGGCGTCATTCAAAACGACGCCCTTTGGCCCGCCACACTGGATTACTGCGTCATTCAAAACGACGCCTTTTAGCAGCCGTTGGATTGTGTTTATATCAACGGCTGGATTTGAGCTGAGGTTTTTTAAATTTACTTAATTCTTTTTATTGTTAAATTGTAATACTTAATTGAATTTTAATTTTAAATTAATTATATGTTGTATTTTAAAAAAAATTCTTGATTTATTTAGGCAATTTATTTTATAATTCACTGTAAAATAATACAAAGTTAATTAATTATAACCTAACAAAAATTAAGAAATAAAGAACTCTTTTATCAATTATATTACTTTTTTGTGAAATGAACAGTTTTTTTGCATAAATTATAAATAAAGAACTATTTTGTCAATTATATATATTATTTTTTTTAATCTATATTTTATTAAATAAAAATAAAATGCCTAATTATTGAGAAATATTTTTTGTCTCTAAATCCTTTAGTTTATTTAATTTGTTTTTTATTGAATAACTAAAATACTAAAAAGTTTTAATAAATAACCAACATAAACTACAATAATAATATCACCAATGACGGTGACCTCCGGTGCCACATCTCGGGGGCGTTCTAGTCCTGTGCCCTCTACCAACTTGTTCATCCTCATCATTTTCATTATCACTCGAAGAATTTGCGGATTGAAAATAAGGAATAGGTGTCATCTGATGATCTACCGGTCGCGATGTAGACGAAAACTGATGCGTAGACCCCAAATGAACTGGGTCTTCCGAATTCATATTCAGATTAAAGTAGGGATATGGGGTGTACGGATCTGCATCAACGAGATTATAATTACACTCACATTTGTAGATAGTATTAAAAATAAAATCAAAGGTACTAAACATACCGGATGGATGCCCGTGTGATCTAGGATCTGTATAATTATCGAATGCCGGATAATATGCACGAGAAGAAGTTCCTGCCTCGCCAGCGTACATCTGAGTCTGTGACTGAGGCATTTGAGATAGTGGTATCTGAGTCTGAGTCTGAGGGTGAGTCTGAGTATAAGGCATCTCAGATTGAGGCCTGTCTGAAGGTCTGTGTCGAGACTCTAAGACATTAAGACATGTTCTGAGAGTCGGTAAATACGAACGATAGCCATCCCGGGGCGTGTCTCCGCCATCAACAGAAACAATCAATGATCGAAGATGCTGAATCTGAAATAAGTAATAAGAAATATTTTATTTTCAGAAGACATACATTAATAAAAACTATACAATACACAAAATTTTATAATAAATAAATTTGAATACGTACCACTGTATCCATTGAAATCTGACCTCCAACCTGAAATCCTGTACGATCAGATGGGGTAATCGGTGATATGAAACGACGTGTGTGCAGTTCATACCACTCAAAATAACCATCTTCTAGTCTGACTGTCACTGGCATATGGATAATCAATAATATAATTGAGTCTATTATCTCAAGCGGTAACATGCGAAACATGTGTAAGACTCCAATCTCGGTTGGTAGCACCTGTACGGTTAGCATTGACGTGCATCCGGAAATCTGTCTCAGTATTTTCAGGAGGTTCAGGTATGGGTTGTACCATCCCGAACTGACGTACTACTCTGTCTGGTCGATGCATCTCCACAATTGCGTAGCATATCAGGGGGACTCTCGATACCCATATACCTGAACATGCGATCGCCGAATCACCAGCTACAGCCTGATACTCCGGATCATCCAGATCATATGGCATCCATATAAACTGATCTAGGAGCATCTGATCCAACATCATCCTAAAAATATGAAGAACATGCGCACCAGTCTCAATGAAGCTGACATGGTTGGTCCACCTGTGATATATTATCATATATTAAACTAAAGATAATAATAAAGATAAGGTTAAATACAAAAATACCCCACTACTATGAAAATTGTATCATATGCCCCATGTACCTTTTTCCCAAATATGACTATAATACCCCTACTCAAGCATCTTTATAACAATATTACAAACATCTCTAAAATCATATTGTTGTTGAGAATTTGAACTAGCGGAAGACATTTAAGAAAAAAATAAAGAAATTCAAAATGACCAAAAAATAAAAGGTTTTATTTAGAAAATTTAAAAAAAAAATCTAAGTAATTAAATGTTTTGAAGAAAAAAAGAAAATATCAAAAATTTTCAAGTAAAATTGACTGAAAATGTTAGAAAAATATAGTGGAAGGTGGCTCAAACAAACCCTTATATTTATAGACACAAAAAATTAACACACAAATCACCGTAACAATAATGCAAAAATAATTTAACATAAATCTCAAAACCATTACCGTGCACCGTAAGGTGATACGGGAAACTCATATCCTGCATACTCAAGTGTTGTGCCCCATTTTGCCAGAGTAGGTATGGGCCTTGATGGAGGAATCCGCATCCATGCCCATATCTGTTAAATAATACAAGAATATTAATTTTTTTATAATATAAACTGCAAATTAAATGTATTAATGTACTAAATTATATAAGTAATTCATATGTTACCTGTAATAATTGAACAGGACCACTGATTTCTTTTGCAGATATCTTCGATGCTTTGCACAACTCGTGGTAGTGGACTGCTAGAGTACAACTACCCCAGCTATATGTACTGACAGCATCAAGATCCTCTAAATGTCTCAAATACATCAACGGAATAGAGTCGCCAGTGTGATCGGGACACATAATCCCCCCTACTATGAGAAAAGCAATCCCTCGAGTGTAATGAATAAGGTGCGCATATGTACTATTATCAAGAACGGGATTATTGATTAAATATTCACTAAGGGCTTTGACACTCAACTTCGATCCTTTTATCTTCGATGAATCTGGTGTAAATCCCAGCCATGTCATACAATACTGCTGCCACTCACGAGTCCTACGATGAGTATCAACTCCTATGACCGGACGTCCGTCAACCGGTAGTCCGTATATCAACGCCACGTCCTGTAGGGTGACTGTCACCTCCCCTACACGCAAGTGAAATGTGTGAGTCTCCTGACGCCATCTCTCTACTAATGCAGTGATAAGTCCCCAATCTGCTTGCATACGTCGACATCGATATACACCGTATAACTTCTGGACCGAACTCTCCCATGTTCCATATACATTTTCTCTGCATCGCTTCAAAGTGTACCATGCCTTCATGTAGGATATCTCATATCCTATTTGCGCGGTCACAATCTCTCTTGCCTTTGAAATCTCACAAACTGGATTTTCACGAACACTTTTCAATAGAATTGCGGCGCAATAATTGATGTTCAAGTTGCCATGATTGTTTGTCATCCCTTGCATACCGCAACTATGATCGCCATCGTAGATCCCAATTCTAAATTGTCCTCTATCCCCAATTCTTGATGCTCTTAGCCTCCATCTGCAAGGTCTTGCTTCAGTGTCGTGTTTGCAGATAACCTTCCAAGTTCTTTTTGTACTTTCGATAACTTTAAACTCTCTTCTGGCAAATCGAATGGAGTGGTCTCTAACGGCTGAAATGACCCTTGCTTTACTATCAAAAATCATCCCCTTTTCGAGAGTACCTTTGCTGCTATCATAAAATTTTGACCACATACCCGACGGAACATCAATGGAATCGGCTGGGATTTCAGGAAATGACAGAGAGTAGAACGAAGGTGGATCATAAAACTGAGTAGGAGGTTCTGCAAATGATGGATTGCTGACATGAACATGGGAAGTTGATGGAATTTCTGCCTGTGATATTGTTTGTACAACGTCATCAACGACTTCGATATTCTCATCATTGTTCTCTTCACCACTATCATCATCGTCTCCATGGTCGGAGGGTTCAGAGTCGCTTCGAACATTTGGCCCATGTGCGTCTCCGAAAGGATCATCGTCATCATTATCATCACAATGACGAGTTTCATTAGGAAGATCAAAATTTTCATGAGCATTTCTCATGCCACTTGATTCCCCAATATGTACCCCAAGATTTTGATAAGAATGCCTCGATGGCCCCGCTTCAAAGCCCATATTAGAAAACCCTTGTGTAACCGCAACTAACTCAGGACTTGTTTGCATAAATGAACTGTACGCTTCATTCAAATCAAAATGTTGTGATGGTCTCGAAGGGGAGTAGAGAGGTTCTGATATAGTGAATTGTGAAGGTTTCGAAGGGGAATAGAGAGGTTCTGATGTACTGAATTGTGACGGTGTCGAAGGGGAGTAGAGAGGCTCTGATGTAGTGAATTGTGAAGGCATCAAAGGATTGTATAAAGGCTGAGACTCAACATAAACATCTATGGAATCGTTTCCTTCATCCGGGTGCAAATAGATTTCTAAATCATCATCACTTGTTATCTCAGAAACTATCTCGCTCCACTGATTTTGATACCATCGTGATATTTTGCCCGACACCGATAACACAAATTCATTTCTATCTATTCGGCAACGTGAGTATATTTTCGCCAAGAAGTCTGAGAAAGATATATCGCGTTTCACTCGTACGACTGTATGATGAGATTGATCATAATTCACTGACAATCCCTCATGAACAATCTGGCCTCCTATATACACGAAAACTTTGACAGTATTCCTACCCGGAGTCGCCATTGAAACCCTATATTTTGATATTTTGAGATTATTATTTTCTTTCGAAATATTTAATATTTCCTAATTTTTTTATAGCTACAAACACTAAATGTTAGATTATAAATCAGTTAAAACAAACAATTAATATTTAATATTTTCTAATTCGTTTTATAATTTGAGAGTTCGAAAACTATTAATTTGTATATTATAAATCCTTAAAAAATTGTGTAATTCGTAATTTTTCGACACATTCATATAACACTTTAATTGTGTAATTCAAGTACGACTTTAATTAACCAATAAAATATTTAATTTACCTCAAAGATAATTGAAGATTTGCTAGCACCCACAATCACTTCTAAATCCACCACAATTTAGACTTCCACTTAGTTATAATAATTAAAAAAACCATCAAAATAAAAAATTCAGCAATTATTTAAAAAACAGGAAAAACATAACAGCTCCAACCCCAAGTTGTACTATATTTGTACAATATAACAAATAATTACCTTCAAATTATTATTATTTGCTAGCTACAAAAATCCCTTCTCAAACCACCACAAATTACACTTCCACCTAGTTATAACAATAAAACAAAAAAAATTAAATTTTCAACAATAAAAATGTACAATATAACAAATAAATACCTCCAAATAGTTATTATTTGCTAGCAACGTAAATCCTTTCTCAATCAACCACAAATTACATTTCACCTAATTATAACAATCAGAAAACAACAAAATTTAAATTTCAGTCATTATTTAAAAACAAGAAAAAAAACATGAAAATATGTTAAATTATTAAAACATGGGATCAAAAGTGAAACTAATGTAAACTTGAGGGGCTAATGCCATAACTAATTCTACCAATTTATCCACTAACTCACTATTAATTAATTAATTTATCCTACTAATTATTCTACGCGTATCATATTTGAACCATTACAAAAAATTAAAATTTCAGAAATTACTTAAACACAATCCGTGACAAGTTCAAGTTCCCCTTCGAGAATTATTTAAATACAATTTATCCACTAACTCACTATTAATTAATTAATTTATCCTACTAATTATTCTACTAATCAAACATTCCTTCTTAAATCCACAACAAGTTCAAGTTTAACCTAAAAGTAACAAGTAAAAACAACAATAAAAAATTGAATTTCATAAAAAATTATATATATTTTAACAATACAAGAAATAATTTATCTCCAAATAATTAATAAGTTACTAGATAAAAATACCATTAATCCACCATTAATAAAAAATTAACAAAATTATATTAATAATTAAAATCCTATATAACTATAATAATTGACAAAGTGAAAAAAAATTACCTCAATAAGTACCCTGCTGA
>NW_012193281.1:380582-423504 GCF_000504015.1 Erythranthe guttata | reverse complement strand
GAGTTTTCCCCCAATTTCACTTTGTCCCTTATTTTTAAAAATTTTTACATTTCAGCAATTTTCCCTTTAAACTAACGGAATCAAGCAGTGCCCTTTCTGCTTACTTACCGATTAACGTAATTGCGGAATAACCAAAGTGTTAATTATGGTAGTGGGGACAAATGTGTTTTTTTTAACATGGGACCAAATGTGAAATTGGTGCAAACTCGAGGGATGAAAACTGTAATTTCCCCTAAATAAAATGAGAGAAGAGGGAAAAGCATCAAACCAGGGGATTTCTGTTCATCTTTGAGCAAGTTCACCGGTATGTATTCGTAATCCAGCCCTATTAATTTACTCAAACAATTTCAATTAAGAATTAAAAATAAATTAATTAATTAATTAATTAATAAATAAAAGTGGGACCTTTCAGATTTAGGGCAATTCGTGCGCGGCAAGAGCAAGAGCTCCGCCAGTAGGAATAGAGCTTCAGCTTCTTCGACACCTCGCCGCCGCCGCCGCCGCCGCCGCTACTTGCCTGAATTTCAATACTAAAGAGTTTAAAGATTATGTTGGAATAAATTGGTATAAAAATAATAGCTTGAGCGATGATTCACCATGATCGGACTGACTGTAGATTCTGTGTGTGTGTGTGTGTGTGTGTGTGTGTGTAGGGATGTGTGATTGAAATGAGAGTTTATTATTTATTTATTTATTTATTTATTTATTAAAAGAAGAAGTTATTGTGTGTGACCAGACTTACGGATATTACGAGAAAATTGAAAGATTGTCTTCATCTTAAAAGACGTGTTGGTTAATTTGCACGTTTTTCATTAATGATTATCGATGATGCACGGAAACTTAAACTCACACGTGTTTTCACGTTTCGGTGGCCATTTTCATAAATATTTAAAAGTTTCGGGGACAAATTCAAATTTCATTATAAATAAAAAACTCCGAATTGCATACGCTTAAAGAAAATCTTAAATATTATGCATCATTTTCACTTCTAGTGGTGTTTTAATATTTTTGTAGATGTTAATTTCATACTAAAATAAATAATGTAATTTGTGAAATGCTATTAAACATTATAATATTTTTTTAGAAATTATGAATGCACCCCTATATTTTTATTATTTACGCGTTTCTCCACGTTCCCGTATCCAACATAGTTGATTATAGGTTAAATTACACCTACCTCTCCTGAGGTTAAGTGTATTTACATCTAGGTCTTATGGTTTTAGAAAATTATCCACACCCCCTTGTGTTTTAATCTTTATATATAAAGTAAACAAACGCTAGAGGCAACCTGAGAAATCCTAGTAATATATTTTTTTTATTTTTTTTTTATTTTTTTATTTCCTGTTTTACGGCCAACTTTTTTTCAAATCAATCCTAATCCACTACGGCCTCATTTGTTTACATATATTGGATTAGACCGGATTAAATTAAATTGGATTAATTCCCTACTGATTAACTAATTAATTAATTAATAATATGTATGGGTCTTTAAATTTCCAAGTTGAATTGTCTATAAAGTTTTCTATTTAACAAAATTAAGTTATTGTTTTAAAGATATTGTAATTTTCCATTTGAGTCATCCCCTACAATTTTTTCTCCAATTACACTCTTATTTTGCAGCCATTTGTTTTTCACATTAAATCTCGGCCAATACAATTATAATCAACTATCTCTATATCTCTATATATTAAGCTAGTCATTATTTTCACTTTCAAAATGTTTACCCAAATATCGCTCGGAAAAAATACTAGCATCGGCTAGCATGTAACCATTTTGACCATTGATTTTTTTGAAACTTTTATTTTTATCGTTGCCAAATATTGAGTAAATTACGCAACGCTAAGAGACGTTCGAATTTTATCGAATGCAACCAATGAATCTTGAAACCTCCTACAAGAATTAGTACAGTGACACATTTTGAGCAAAGTTTATTATGATAAACAAACTGAAAATCTGTTGTTCAAAACTCTACTGTCTACAGAATATATATAATTTTATTTCATTACATACAAAATACTATCACACACAAAAATAAAATAAAAATAAAAATAAAAATTTGAGGTTGTCATAATTCCAACTTGTTTTTCCATCTGTGCCCAAGGTGCTCTTCCATCTGCCTTTTTTTTCCTGTGTATTCATTCTTCCTTTCATCAGTCTTTCTTTCCAGAGTCAAACACAGAAGCCAAAATAGGAGTAGAGAGAGAAAGTAGGAGAGAGAAATGGCGGCGGCAGTAAGCTCTCGCTCACGGCTTCCAAGGAGCTGGCGGCGGCGGTGCGGTCGGGAACATGGGCGGCACGGCCGAGAAAATGGTGTTCTTATCAATCCCAACATCCGTGTCACCGGAAAGAGCGACAAGAGCGGCCACTAGCCCTGCATTGCCAGCTAGCGTCGGCTCGGTATAGTTGTAATTATTGCGTTTGTCTTTGAAGCCGTCATTTCGGTCGGGGCCCGCGACCATGGCCCCAACTATAATGTTGGGGTTTGCCTTCGTAGAGTCCCTCCATTTCAGGCCACCTTTGCAGGTGTACTTGACGTTGTTCTTGGGTATCGAAGCGCCTCTGTGGTGGACTTGCTTCGGGTAGTGGGTCCCGTAACCCACTACGTAACTCATCTTTCGAGGATTTTTTCCGAGGATGTAATTCATCTGATGAAGATAATAGACAATGAACAATTAATTGTTGATGTTAATATCGGGTGGAATACATCGGACAGTGTCTATCTACCATGCACATGTCAAAAAAAAGGGATAGCGGTGGGAATCGGGTTGGAATTAGCACTTCCGTAAAATTTCAAAAAAAACATTCATAAGTGGAAAACTATGGACAATTCCTAATTTCCTATAATAAAAAAAATGCATAAAAATATCGATATTACAAGTGTAATTTTTGGAAAATAATCAAAGTTTACCGAAGTATTTTCGGAAATCAGACTCTGGTATGTATTTAAAAATCGGAATCGGAATCGGAATCGGAATTCAGAATGAATAATATTGTTCCAAAAATCGAAATCGGAGTGCGGAATTTAAGTGGAAAACTATGGACAATTCCGTTCCAAAAAAATTTGGGAAAGTCGGAACAACAAAATTGTTCCAAATCAGAATTTTTTTCTGATTGGAGTCGGCAAAATTTGGAAATTCCAATCTTTTAGTCACCTATAATAATAAAATATGCATAATAATATCGATAATACAAATATAATTCTCGGAAATATTGAAATTGAAATCTGATTGGATATCGGAATCTAATATTTTTTTAAAAATCAGAATCCGAATTCGGAGTGAAAAAAATTGTTCCAAAAATCCGCAAAATTTCGAACCGGAATCTGCGGAAATCACAATTTCCGTTCAAGTTCCACCCCTAGATATGAGTAAAACGTGTAGTAAATGTATATGTAATATACATACACGTGTACGGTTAGATATTATCCGGTGTGGTGCAGGTGCAGCATAAAATAAAGGGTGTTTCTCCAGTACCTGAGTCTCTGCAAATTCCCTAAGGACATCTGTCGAGTAGAACTTGGGCCCACAATACCAGCCAGGCGTATCTGCAGCTTTCATATAATCACTAAACAATGTGGCGAGAAAAGCTGCGTTCGCTGCATACTGAAGAGGCTGAGGCGCACCGTGATTTAACTGGATCAAGCCACCTGTCCAATTTCCCCCAAAATAATTGTAATTTAACAAGATTGAAACTATATATATATATTCTTCAACAAAGATTACGTAATGGGAAAATTGGTTACCTTTTGTTCGGTTAAACGATGTGTAATAAGGTAAGAACGAGCACATAAATAGGTTAGTCTGGTTGTGAAATGTGCTCAGGATTTCTTCGTAGGGATACCCCGGGCTAAGGAATAGCCTTAATCGACTCAGAAGTACCTAGATCGAGAACGAAAAAACCCACCGGGAATCAGTAAAAGCTCATCAAATCGAATTCCGAAACGAGACTATAATAACCGAACGCAAACATTTCTTTACTTGTAATAACTTACTTGAGCTCCAGCAAGTTTATTCTCCCAACTAAGTACCCCATAAGAAGGGCCTCCCCAGAAAGCACCAGCATGTTTGGCAAGACCAGGAGTTGTAGCGAGCTGAAGATACGTGTTATTCCCCGTAGCATAATACATCCACGTGGCACCCCACACAAACTCGTCCCAATAACTCGTCGAATTATAAAACTGTGCCGCCTCGGAACTCGCGCTGTATCTCCCACGTTGATCTCTAGAGAATTTAAACAGAGTCTTTGCTCCATGGACGAGCTTTTGGGAGTAAGCCTTTTCATCCTTGAAAACAATCGAAGCGGAAGCCAAAGCAGCGGCCATTTCTGCAGCAAGATCCGAGCAACTGCTGCACTGAAAAACGGGTCTTTCGTAGTCAATGTCCTCTGGCCTAGTCCAGCAACTGTGATCGTTTTCATCATCTGGACCTCCACTCGTATCTCCTTTTCCAACCTGCCCATGGAGGAGAATTAAAAAATATTAATTGGGTGGCGGAATTAAATGACCATTTCATCTAAAAATTTGATCTTTTAGTGATGTTGATCGTTAAATGTTCAGCAACTCTATACTCGTGCATGAGGTGCTATGATATGGGAGTGGCAAGAATTAAAAACATGAAAATAAAGATGATACGGCGAGTTACGTGGTTCGCCCAAGTTGAGCTACGTCCACACAAGCAAGGAGAAGAAAGATTCATTATATTAGAAAAAAAAGTACAAAATTGAAAATACAAGTGGGAGTCTAAAAAAATATTTAACCAAAACTGTTTGCTCAAAAAAAGAAAAATCGTTCTTTTGACTTTGGGACTAGGTTACAATGGTTTTAAAAGAATAAATTAGCATGCATGCCCGATTGACAACAAGAACTGTCTAGTGGAAGTACGAAGTCGGATAGCAGCTCAAAAAAGACGAATGTTTCCATTTCAAGAAAAACGAAGTAAAAGACAAACAGTCCAAAGAAAATAACAAAGGATGTTGAACACGACATAATCTAGTACTCCTAATACCCATTAATCTTGATAAGATGTTCCAAACACGAATAAAAATTTCCAACAATATTGTCAACGAGCCCACATTAAAAAAAAAAGTTACCTGGGCTACCATCCGATCTATCGTGTCGGCGGTGTGATTAAAAGTCTTGAGGAAGTAATCAGCCCCCCACTTGATAATCTCTTTGACGTGATTAAGCTCTCCAGCTGCTTCGAATTTGGCGCCGTACTCTATCACACTCCAGCTCAGCATAGTCATGGCGAACGATTGAGGGAAATTGAACTTGATTGCATCTCCGGCGTCGTAAAAGCCGCCAGTTAGATCTTTAAACAGGCCGGGCTCCCCGTCTTTTAAACACGAGTTTCCTCTCCATGACACGTTATTATGCTTTGGTAGTTTTCCGGCTGTAAATAAGAATCATTTGATTTATATAATATAACATAAGACAGTTGACAGATTAAACAACTACAGCCAAATCGACTTAAATTGTCACTTATAGTCGTGTGAAGTCTCGAGATTTAAGATCTGAGATCATCTAATAGAACTATAATAATCTTCAAAATTTAAATCGATATTGTCCTAATTGACTGATTCACAGTGAAAATGAATACTACTTAAAATAATTTATTTCTATTTTCTTCTATTCCCACCTTCAGGTATGTAATTTATTAGTGTATTAACTTACTTTCTCACTTAGATCTACTTACAAACACCTTATGTGCATCACATCTGGCCGATCTAAAAACTACAATAAAGCTTGAGATAAATTCAAGAGAGATAACGGAAAAAGGGAAAACGGTAACATACATCGCTGGGCGTTGAAGAACATGAGAGCCTTATTGAGGGCAAGCGTGTAGTTGTCCGGCGGCGGCGGGCGGTGGTGGTGGCGCGGCACCGTCTTGACGATCAGCACGATCAGCCCCGCGAGCAATCCAGCAGCCACAAGGGTCCCCACAGTCCAGAGAAAGATCTTCCTGCTGACGATGACGCAACCCAGATCGACGTACTTCTTCTTCTTCTGCTCGCCGGGGCCGAGCAGCCAGCTCTGCTGCGTCTCGTCCAGCGGCCGCGACAGCGCCGCCCTGTCGTAGTCCTGGAGGTTCCTGCTCCGGTCGTCGTCGGTGGCGGAATCCGCCGCGATCTCAAGCGGCCCACCCCATGGATCCCGGCCAAACATGGCGGATCTTGAATCCGGGAGTTCACTCTCCGCCTTCGCCTGAGCTCAAATTACGAAACAACCGGCCGGAATATTCCTTTGAAGCTTTGAAGAAATTGAGGTGGTGGCCGATTTGGGATGGACTGGTGGGGACTGTGGTGTGAGCTACAAGCAGCAATAATGGTGGGCTGTGAATTTGCTGTGTGTGTGTGTGTTTGGATTGTAGTTTATATTCTTTATTTGGTGTGTAATTATTTAATTAATATAATATTGGTTTGGTTTGATGGGTGAATACTACACTTCAACTAAAAATCAATTTTTTTTTTATTTAATACTTTATTGTATTTACGTTGTCGGTGGGATTGAAAATACCACCTCAACAATAAATATGGAGCTAATAATAATAATAATATTTTTTTATTCATAATACTTAGAGCCCGTTTGGCTAAGCTTATAAGCTCCTAAAAACATCTTATAAGATGTTTAGGAGCTTATAAGTTGTTAAAAGGTGTTTGGTAAAAAAATTGCAAAAGATCTTATTTTTTCAAAAAATAAGCTGTTAGGGAGCTTATAAGATGTTTTTAAAAAAGTACCTCTACCCCACCTTTTTTCTTTAAGATCTTATTTGCTTCTTTACTAAACACTTAAAATACAAAATTACCCTCAAATACTTTATTATATTACATGAATACTAATAATATTTATATTTTATCAAAACAACGTATTCTTGTAATCAAGATTAATAATTAGTTACATATAATTATCGTAATTATCATAATAATTGTAAAAAAAATTATTCTCTATTTATATTTTATATGTATATAAAAATACACGAATATTCTTATTATCTCCATAATAAATTATATTTCTTTCATCTACAAAAAAATTATATTTCTTTTACAACTTTTATTTTATATTATTATATAATTTTATATTATTATTATTATTATTTGAAACAATAATTTGTAAATATTATAATAATATTTTAGGAACAAAAATATTTGAGTCAAATAAGTTTAAAAATTATACTGGCGTCATGTACTTTTTTGTCATTATAGCAATAAACAGACATTTTATTTCCAAACACCAGAACAACTTATAAAAACAAAAAGTAACTTATAAGCTACATATCCAAACACTTTAAAAAATAATTTTTAAAATAAGATCTAACAGCTTATCAGCTCCTAAAACATCTTATCAGATGTAGGAGCTTATAAGATGTTTTAAATAAGCTTAGCCAAACGGGCTCTTAGTCTCTTTTGATTGGATTAATTAAATCAATTTGCAATTAATTTTAAACCATAGTTAAATCTCTTTAAATTAATACAGTGGGGATAAACAAAATTCTATTAATTTAACGAAATATTAAATTATCGAACTAATAATTTAATACAATACCGAGTTGGGATCGCAATCAAGTATTATTTAAGCGAAGTTATTAAAGTATCGAGTATTGATTTATCGAAGTTCTACTGTATTGACAAGTGCATAAATTGTATTCTCACTATCACTAAATTTATTTTTTTAGTAACAAATACCCTATATATTAGGTTGCATGTACATTTTAATGAATCAAAAGATCAATATCAAAAAAAAATTAGTAGGAGAGCGAGATATTTAAGGATTCGAGTTCGATTTTGCTGCTACTGTTTTCTAGATCGACTACTTATCAAATAACTTACTTATTGCTGCCTATCGACCTCTGCTGCTGCCTTTGACTAAGGAAGGAAAGAGTGAGTGACTTACCGCGGGGAAAGAACGACAGAGTTAGGACACGGTCGATTAAGACAGAAGGGCTAGGGCTATTGACCCATTGACTCATTTATGGCGCTTTAGGGTTCGTTTGGCTAAACTTATTTTAAATAGTTGATTAGGTCAGTCGTCAAATCGTATTTTTACAATTAATTTTTAAATTGTTTGGATAACGAGCTTATTTGATATATTCATTATAAGATCTTAAATAAAGACGTGGCGTAGTTTCTCCCAAAAAAAAAAATGGGATAGAGGTACTTAATAGAAAAAATCTTATTTGCTCTCCAACAGTTTTTTCCTTTTTAAATTAAGATATTTTTTTTAAATATTAACAAACATTTTGGAAGAGTTTATAAACTCTTAAACATATTATAAGTTCTTTTTTATATCTTATAAACTTAGTCAAACACTATGTAGATGTAAATGATGTTTATGTTATTTTGTGCTCAGTTAGTTGTTGCACGAGAATAGATTTACCTGATTAAAAGTAAAACAGTATTAACATGCATGTGTTTCTTACTTTTATTTGACAAAAAAAAAATCTTAATAAAAGTGTAGTGAGTGTTGACTATTTTAGAGGGGGTTTGGCTAAGCTTATAAGATGTTTTAGAACTTATAAGCTCTTTCAAAGTGTTTGGTAATTCTTTTAAAAATATCTTAATTTTTTTAAAAATAAGTTGTTGGAGAGCAAATAAGATCTTTTAAAAAAAATACTTTTACCCCACATTTTTATTTAAGTTCTTATAATGAGTAAATGTAGGAAATAAGCTCATTATCGAAACACTCTAAAAATTACTCATAAAAATAAGGTGTAACAACTTATCAACTCTTAAAATATTTAATCAGACGTTAGAGCTTATCAGTCGTTTAAAATAAGCCCAAACACCCTTTTAATCTCAAATAAATGGCCAACATACAAAAGCATCATTCAATTGAACTATCCTCTAAACTTTGTTTTTCTCCTATTAAATTATATTTTATTTGGTAGATAAGATAAATCGCGATTAATTAAATAATTAAAATCTAATTAGTCTATAATTTTTCAAATCACATAAATGCCAAGATTTATAAATTGTATAGTTAAACATCTATAAATTAATACAGTTGAAATCAGCCAAAATCCATTAGCAAAATATAATTTATTGAAATATTTTTCTAGCATGTTATCCTGAAGCCGAGACTGAAAAAATTATATTATTTAAATGAAAGGGGCATACTATTCATAGGATGTCTTTTTTCCGGTTACAGTACGAAATAATTCATTTATCAAGAAACCCTTTAACCTTTTTCAAAATTCTCTCAACCTCCAATTACGTTTTTGTCTGATATTTTTCGATTTTCAGTCGTTTCGTGTACAATATCACAAAATTCTTCAAATCGTTTCGTGGTGTTCTGTACGAAATTAACATCATATTCATGTTTACCAATAATTTCGTACAAAACACTACAAAATTATAACTAGTATTTCGTATAAAAATAATACGAAACAGACAGTAAACTGTTTTTATTGTGTGTTTCATACATTTGTACACGAAATATACATACGTATTTCGTGTACTTTTACATGAAATCCCTAGTTTTTTTTTTTTTTTGTGCAAGTATCTAACTTATTATTTTTTTTAACGCAACCATATGAAGACAACTTGTATTTTGATCCCGCAGTTTTGGAGCGAAACGAATATGAAGATCTCTCTCACTTCTTCCAAGTTGATATTGTATTCGATAGTAGGGAAGAATTAATCAAGTGGGCCAAAACAACTTCAGTTTGTCATTCTCACCGTTGGATTTGTCAGTCTAGAAGGGAGAATGCACAGTATTTAACATGTGACAAATACGGATATGGCCGACAAACGAATATCGATGTGGAAGATCCTAGAAAAACTGGAACAAAAAAATGTGGTTGTCCGTTCAAATTGATTGGCAAAAAGTCAAGGTTTGATGAATTATGGCCGTTGACTGTCAGCGATGGCAGACATACTCATCCTCCGGCTTTGTTTCCTCGCGGACATGGTACGACTAGTCGTATAACTTCACAACAGAAAGCAAGAATTAAAGAGTTGAGAAATTCTCACGTGAAGTCAATGCTAATCATGGATAGATTGACGAAAGATGATCCGACGATACAAACCTCTATGAAGCGTGTTTACAATGAGTTGGCCAAGATTAAATCTGGGGAAATGGAGGGCATGACTGTTATTCAGTTTCTAATGCATAACTTTCAACAAGGCGAGTATCGATATTGGCATCGCGTCGATATTGACATCGCGTCGATAGTTTCAAATGTTATGTTTGCATGTCCCGAATCTATTAAGTTACTACGGCTGTTCCCGTATGTTATATTGATGGACTGCACATACAAAACCAATAAATAAGTAAAAATTACGATTGTTTAAATTATGATTGTTGTGTTATAATGTATTGTATTGTTTAAATACGTAAAAAAAACATTGATGTAGGTATGGGATGCCTCTTTTGGAAATAATTGGGATAACTCCTGTTGGGAGGAATTTTAAGATTGTTGTTGCATTTATGCCGCATGAAGATGCAGACACCTACGAGTGGACTTTGAATTGTGTGAGAGAGTTGCTAGATGGTGTCGAACCTGATGCGATCTTGACAGAAAGGGAGTTGGGTCTTTTGAAAGCACTACCAAATGTCTTTCCAGTTCCGTATCATATGTTGTGTATATTCCATATAAACAGAAATATTGAGGCAAATGCGACGAAATTTATGGGAGGCAACAAAGACCAAGGTCTAATATTCCGACGTGTGTTGTGGGCTAAGCTGTTGAAATTAGAAACCGAAGAAGAGTATCATTATAATTACAATGAAATTGTTGGACGGTATGCAGGACATCCTACACTGATACAATTTTTGAAGGATACGTGGTTGATATACAAGGAGAAGTTTGTCTGAGCCTATACCCGCAATGTGTATCATTTTGGTAACACGAGCACCAACATGTATTACATGTTTTAGTTATTTAAATGATAAAATATATATAAAAATAATATTTTGTAATTTGATTGTCGTTGTAATCGGATAGGGTGGAGAGTGCTCATTCTTATGCGAAGAGTTGGTTAAATGCTTCGACCGGATGTCTGGATAAAGTGCAAGGCAAACTTCGGGACCAAGTTTATATCCAAATTAGTCAGCTGAAGTGCAACTTTTCATTATCATCCAAGATAAGGAAGCATACTGCAACGTGGCCATGTTTTCAAGGTTTGATTTGTTATGTTGTGCATCTGGCATTGGAGAAATTGGATCAAGAGATGGAGTCCCCGACGATGCAAGATCCGAGTATTGGCAAAAACTATCTTTGGAATATTCATGGCCCCCCTTGCGCGTGCAAAATTGTTCAGAAAATGGAAGATAATGACATGTTCGTCATTTTAGACTTGCATCCATTCTGGAGTACCATGGCAGTTGAACCTTCGGAGCTACCTGAGTATCAAGTAAACCGCGAGGCGATTGTGGATAGACATTGATGACCTAAATTGCAATTTGAAGAAAATGAATTACACGAGTAAGATAAATGTCGTGGCCTCATTGCGTGGCATCGTTTATCCATCTACGTCGCATCTGTCTGAGCCATCATTTGTTGAGACCAAATGACGACCAAAGAATAACTCGACAAAGAAAGACCCTTCCAGATGTCAGTATCATATTGATGAGGAGACAATTAAGTCGTCTTGTGGTTCCAAGGGTCGTCAATCCTCATTTGGTGCAAAGGTTCCTGAAGCAAAGGTTGAGAGAAACACTAATGGAATGCCTCAATCGAAGATGAAAGGTCGTGGTTCTCGTATTCCCACACAAGAATCTGCTGCCCCTACAATACCTGCACATGAAAAAATCGACTTCTATTGTTCCGTACCCAGTTTTATGGTTCGTCTTATTCAAGATTATGTTAACGTGATGGCGGATGGCAACTGTGGGTACCGGTGCGTTACTCAAGCCATGTACGGGGATCAAGAAAGATGGGTGCAAGTGAGAGGGAAGTTGTTTATTGAGTTATACGAGCATGCCAATGTGTACAAAACGGCGATGTTTGGCAGTACTGGATACGTTGAGGTCATACACAAGGGTGACTGGACCTCACAGCCTTGTCCACAAGCTTATTGGATGGACATGAATGAAATGTGATTGGACATTGCTACAAAATACAGTGTATTAGTGGTACGTTTGACCCAAGTAGGGAGTATGACTTACCTTCTTATGTTTGGCAGTGGTCATTTATCATGTATGATTGTTGTGATATTGCACAACAATCATTTCATGCTTGTTAATTTGGTCGCGAATAGTTCTCTACCACCTATCCATCCGGCATGGGTATATGATAGAGCTAAAAATCTGAGGCACTTACTCAAAATGTTCAAACCTCGACTACTCTTGTACGAACAATTAAAGTCTGGTCGTTAGTTCAATTTTTATTTGCATTTGAATTTTAGTTCAATTTTTATTTGTATTTGAATTTTAGTTCAATTTATATTTGTATTTGAATTTTAGTTCAATTTGTATTTGTATTTGAATTTTTAGGTCAATTTGTTTTTTTTTACTTGAGTTTAAGAATTTTTATATTAATTTATTTTATTTATCTGAGTGTTAACAAATAAGTTGGTTAAATTATAAAAATAATTCAATTAGTTATTTCGTACAAAATTGTACGAATCTTAGCTTAAATTTCGTGTAAAATTCCACGAAATATAAGGTGTAATTTGTGTTTTATGTCACGAAGCTAAACAATGTTTTCAATCCAACAATTTCGCCGCTCTTGTTCTATAATGATAAATACATAAATTTCGTGTAAAAATACACGAAATTGTTGAATGAATTTCGCATTATAGCACACGAAATAGCCGCGAATTTGAGTTTTTTTAAGGAAAGTTACAAATGAAATAAATCGCACTGCAATCAAGTAAAAAAATGTTCTATGAATAACATTTCACTAAATGAAATTATTAATTTATAGAAGTTTCTAGCGTATAACGATTAACGAATGTATTTAATAGTTGTAATATTTACACATGAAAATAATTTTTAAAAAAGTATTATTATAATAGTAAATGTATGAACATCCATTGGACACGAAAAGGTTTGTTATCCACGTGCACTGTGCAGCGCGTTGCTTGATTCGCACTACAGCTAGCTTATGCTGGTGGGCTTGACCTAACGGAGTAGTTGGCTAAGCTAATGATTGATTAAAATCAGGATTAGTTTAATTAAGGGTAAATTACGAAAATCCCCCTAAACTTAGGCTAAATAATAAAATACTCCCCCACCGATCCGTAACAACCAAAATTCCCCTCTAATTAACTGTTGATCGAGTTTTTAACAGAAAATGTGTACAGTCTATTATACCTGATGTTAAATAGGTGAGAAATAAAAGAAAATATCTGAAATTGTGTAAATTTTATTCCTCCGAATAAAAAAAATCCGTGAAAAGTCACACTGTAACTGGTTTGATGTAAGACGGAAACAAACCTCAGGGGTTTTTGATAATTACAAATAGGTAGAGGTGGTTTTTGTAATTTAATCTAAGTTTAGGGGGTTTTCGTAATTTACCCTTTAATTAATTAATTAATTTAATTATGGAATTTCAATTTGTTCACACCGACAACAGGAAAACAAATGACCCGGTCGGGTCGGATCTTGCAGTAAACAGCTTCGAACTGGGACCCATCCTTAATTCAAATAAAAGAAAGATAATGTTTGAATTCACTTTTGGTATTTTCTCCTTGAAAGATAGGTGTTGATTTAATTATTGAAGATATGTATGAATTAATTAAATTCGTGACTGTTGACCAATATTTGAGTTGAGTGGACATAAATTATTTGTAAAATACAAATTATATATAACGAGCAGCATGTTCTGCTAGTATAAAATAATGTGTGATATTAGTATGAGATTTTATTTAAAAAGAAATTAAAGTATTCAATATAATAACACTTAAGTGTGAATTCTTTCACATTTAGTACGTTGACACTGAGTTGGGATCCATAAAAATATTATTTAAGTAAAATTATTCATTTATCGATGTTTTTAAAGAAAATTTTGAAATGAAAGCATGCATGTATAATACTTAGGGTCCGTTTGATTAAACTTATTTTAAATACTTAATAAGCTCTTACATGTGATAAGTTGTTTTAAGAGCTAATAAGTTGTTTTGTCTTGTTAATAGAATTAATTTTAAAGTATTTGAATAATGATCTTATAAGCTACTTTTACTCATTATAAGATTTTAAAAAAATCTTATTTGTTTTCTAGCAACTTAATTTTTGAACTTTTAAGATTTTTTTTTTAAATTATTACATTTTGGAAGAGCTTATAATTGTTTTAACAACTTATAAGTTTAATCAAACTAAGTGTCCGTTGATGGAGTCCAATTTAGAGCCCAGTTTGTTCCTCACACAAATGTGTCCTTTTACAAGTTAATCAAGGAAGAAAGAGATAAATTATCTTTTATTCATAAATTAATTATCTTGACAAATATGTTGAATTTAGTTATTAGTAGTAATCTCCCATAATTTTTTTTGGGCAAATTACGACCAATCACATGAGATAAGGTTAAATTACGAGGAAAAAAAGCTTCTCATATTTGTATAGTTAAAAACACCCTCTCAACTATGTATTATCTTACGAAAAAATCTCTTTAGTTGATAAATTTAGGGGCGTTAATTCGGTAAAATTGTACAGAAATTGTGGTACACAAAAATTTCATATTGTTTAGCGTTTGGTTCGATAAATAACCGAATTCCCAAATTTTAATTACAAATATTTAAAAAAATGTGATTTTTATAGTTAATTTTAGTTTAAATACTATATATATATATATATATATATATAATTAATTAATTAATTAAATTAAATTGAATACCATACCGAATTAACGGTTCGGTAATCGGCATGTACGGATTTTTTTCCCACCGGGGTGGTTGTAGTTATGCAAATAAGAGGGTTTTTTTTCTTAATTATACCTTACCTCAGGGGTGGCCGTAATTTGGCCTTTTTTTATTTTATTTTTCTACTTTTGCATGCACGTTTACTAAGAAGGAAAAAAAATAAAAAATTCCGTCGAATTTTACGTATACAAACGAAATTAGGGTTTTTGACATTTAATTGGGGAAAAATATCAAATTCAGTTGAATTTTGCTCATGGTAATGAAATTAGGGTTGTTGCCGTTTAATTGAAAAAAAATTAAATTTCCATCGAAATTTGCATATAACAACGAAATTAGGGTTACATTTGTTTACCTTTAACTGGGGAAAAAAAATCAAATTTCCGTCGAAATTTGCACATAGGAGGAAATTAGGGCTTTTGCCGTTTAATTGGTGAAAAAATCAAATTTTCCATTGAATTTTGCGTATAGGAATGAAATTAGGGTTGTCGTAGTTTAATGGGGAAAAAAATCCAAATTTCTGTAGAATTTTGCAGATAGGAACGGAGTTAGGGTTTGTTGCCTTTCAAGATAGGAAAAAAATCAAATTTCCGTCGAATTTTGCATACAGTAAAGAAATTAGGGTTGTTGCCCTTTAATAGTCGGGGAAAAAAACAAATTTCCATCGAATTTTGTATACATGAACAAAAATAGGGTTGTTGCCGTTTAATCGGGGGAAAACCAATTTCCCGTCGAATTTTTCATATAGTAACGAAATTAGGGTTACTATTACAATTTACGTGTGTGGTATAGTTATCTGAGTTTCCTTAGTTTTGCATTCGAATTTGGTGATCGTTTATACATAAAATGTTCCCCGTGACAATCTGAACTATCCCGCCGAATCTGTTTCGTCCATGAATTGAACTCAACTTTCAATAGATGCCATACATATACACTTATATATTTATATGGGTAAATTACAAACACCCCCATGAGGTATGGTCAATTTACAAAAAAATCCATCTTATTTGGATAATGACATCTACCCCCCTCAACTATGTTTTTTTCTTACACCTCCACCTTTTTGGTGTCAAATTCAACATAATCATCTAGATTTCGTGGAATGTGCTCTAGTTTGTACTCGTTTTGTGTAAAAATACAGTTTATGATGCACCACAATCTGATATATACAAACCAAAAAACACATATTATGATCATCTTATTTCAAAATGTAGAGTTCAAATGGGATAAAACGGGTACAAAAGTGATAATATTACTAGGCCAAAATGCAATTCAGGCGACTTTTTTTTTGCGACTGAAATGGATTCGTCGCAATTTTGCGACGTTTTAAACAACAAACGTCGCAAAAAATAAAAAGAATTGCGACTTTACAAATTTCGTCGCACATATGGTCGCACTAAAGAAGATAAAAGAATTCCGTGAGCATTTGCGACGAATCAGCTCAATCGTCGCAATAGTTTGCGACGATGTTTCTACGAAAAGACGCAATTAATTTTTTAAATAAATATTTGCGACATATAATTGTTTTTGTCGCAATTGTTTAAAATAATTAATAATTTTTAAATTATTTTGCGACGTTTATTGGTTTTCGTCTCAAGGATTTGAATTAATTTAGAATACGGATAAAATTTGCAAAGGGCGAAATTTATCTTCACTACTTAAACTTTGTGCCATAACCCTCCATCTCTCTCCACAGTTCTTTACCTCCTCCTGCAAACGGCCGGTGATTTTGCCATCGTTTTTATCCTTCAACGACGGCAAGATGGGCACCACCACCGCGGCGGGGATAAATTGCAACCACAGCGGCGGAGATAAGCTGACACCACCGCGACGGAGAGACGCTACCTCCGCCAGATTTCTCCTTCGCTGCCGCCGCTACCACAAGGTTCCATCGCCGCTGCACCCCCCCCCCCCCCCCCCCGAATTTCACGACCGCGGAAAACTATTACACAAGTATGGAATTCATGCTCTATTAAATCGATTTCAGATTCATACCTGTCTTTTTCTTCAATCTGATTTTGCTAAAATTGGGATTTTCAATTTAAAATTAGAAAAGTAACAATATTAGAAATATTTAAAATAAATTTAATAAGAGCACAAATCTAGTAGTGATTTTGGTTTTATTGTTTTTCTGTACTGATATATCAACTCAAAAATGCATTTAGCCTTGCATCACTAGATTGTTAGAACTTCTATTTTGGGTGTTAAATTAAACCATGCCTTTCAGTGGGGGCAATGACCCCTACTTGTTTATTAGTTTCAATAATTAAGTACAAAAGAATGGTTATGGAAAGTGTCGAGTGAAGTGCTGAAGAATCTGTTTATGAGTAAAGTGCAAAAGAATCTGTTTATTACAGGCTTAATTAAGAAGACGATCTTTTTACCTGTGATTGTTTCTTTTTTTACAATGGGTTGACTCGCAAAAAATCAAATGTAAACTAGGGAAACATTACCCCTTGATCTTGCAAGCCTAAGTCCTGCTATATTGGTAATTCGTCAACAAAAGGTTTTATCTTTTATGCTTTGTTTCTCATGAAACAAGTCTATGTTTTGTATCTAATATGTTTTTTCATGTTCCCTTTGTTTAGTTACTAATTATCATATTCTTGAATCTTGATTTTCTTCCTTATACTGTTTGCAGCAATTAGATAATATAAAAGCTCATGCTTGTTTTATTATGTTTTAAACATATATAAAGGAAAAAAAAAATATAATAACATGAAATTCTGATCTTCAGCAGATTTTAAACTTTAGCATGTTAAGGCCCTCTCAACTCCCTCTTTCCTCACCGAAATAAAACCATTGTGCCCCATGCTAACAACAGCGAGGTATCACTACCTTATCTAAAGATTTCAAGTTCCGTTCAAGGGATTTCGGACATAACAATGGGAGAAAAACTATTGCACCAGTTTTATATAAAACTGCCGGTGCAGCCAATGTAAGTTCGTTGATTATTAATTATCATGTCTAAAGGTCTGTGGTTATTAATGAAGATTCTATTGATACAAACATGTGAGTAGAAAAACTCATGGTTGGTTTAAGGTTGATTTTATTTACTATAAATGAACTACATATATGTCGGCTAGCTACATGAACGGATTGAAAAGTTGTCGAAAATAATTATTTTGGGACAAATGGTTCTTGTGTGAAAAAACGTGTTTTCAGATGCAAAACTTTTGCGTATTAGACTTGCATATGATGTATTTTGTTGATCAGATGCAAAACTTTTGTTAATATGATGTGCATTGGTATACGCTAATCGCTGCATTGGGCCATGTATTTGTGCATAATGAAAATTTGACAACTTATGTAATTCAAAATATTTTTATATATGTTCTTAGTTGTATGATAGTTATTTTTCTTTCACTCACCATGTTCTTTTTTTTGCTACAATATGTGCAGGGTATTTTCGATTAGCTTCAGGAAAGATAACGAGCCATTCAAGGTTGTTACTGCTTCATATAGTTATTCGTCGTTTCCATATTATTTTCTCATGCTACGTCTTTATTATCAGCTAACTGCAAGATTCAAGGATCGTATATGAATTTTTAAGTATTGAATATTGATCGAGCACTCCTTAACTATGTGATTTGTATGTTTTCAACAGACTGCGAATGAGAATGGGCAACAAAATTCCTTTGTCGCCGGCAACTAACTATTATGAAGATGAATGAGGAAATTGAAGATCAATTGATCTTGTATTTGTAATGCTACAAGCCTACAACATTAACTTTTTTTGTACTTTAATTTCATATTTGGATAATTTATTTTTATCGTTGGATGATTTTAACTTAATGATATAAAATTTGAGTTGTTTAATGTTTTTGTGCATTTGATGAATTAATTTTATTGGTATTGTTCATAATTACAGGTAATTAGCTATTAATTAAACAAATAAAATCAGCAATTAAAAAAACATATATATTTGTGACGTTTTATAATATTCCGTCGCAATGTACAACAAAATATTGCGACGATTTATCTATTTTATGTCGCAAATGTAAAGCCAAACATTGCGACGATTGTTTGGAAACGTCGCAACTAATTGCGACGAATCCTGAAATTTCCGTTGCAGTATTTGCCTTGACGAAAAAAATGAAGGTTTGCGACTTTTCTCTTGAAACGTCGCCAAATAGTGCGACTATTTTTACATTTCGTCGCAAGAATTTGCGACGGCGATTTTTTTGACTTTTTTTGGCGTCCCTTTCGTCGCAACACATTCGTCGCAAATTGCATTTTTTCGTCGCAAACACGCTTTTTTCGTCGCAAATTTTCGTCGCCTGAAATGGATTTTGGCGTAGTGTATTCCATATAATCTCGAAGATTCCACTAAATTTGAGGAGATGAGGGGTGGTTGTAATTATCCAAACAAGAGGGGGGTTTTCGTAATTTGACCATACCTCAGGGGTGGTTATAATTTACCCATATTTATATACAATATAACAAATAAATTTTTTTTTTTGATTAATCTTATGGTTTTAATAAAGATGGACATGTATATGAGCTCAAAGTGCTCCCTCGAGTTCTTATATTCTGTAACAGAAGAGTTTCTCAAACAAGTCCGACAAGCATTAATTTTCGCGATAAGGAACTTCGATACCCAAATCGACCCTCTTGCCTTTGAAGCCATATTGAACGACGACCGAATATTGTTGAACAACCACCCCACCTTCGGTGCCATTAATCCCCAATGAAATAATCCCATTATACAATGAATTTTCGACACAAACAAAATATGATATTGTACTACATGAACAACTTATGGAAGAGGTCAACATGATTTCGGACGGGGTTGACCACATGATATTGTACTACATGAACAAGGGTATGGGCTACCCACCCCGGTACAACCAGATTGTTTCGACACTTGAATGTTTTGTCAACTAAATCGATGCACTGGAGAAATCTTACACGGCGAAATTGGGTGGTGTTCGCCCTTGTGACATTCTAAGCTCCGACAATGCTTGTCTCGATCTCGTGATCGACAAGTTTCGTCATATGAAGGTTCAACCAATGTGATGTGGTTTATTTATTTTTTATTACTTTCTAATGTCTTAATATGTTGGACTATATATTGTCCTATTGTCGTATTTTCTAGTTTATTTTATTTTATTTCTTTAAGTTATATTTTACTTTCTCCAAACACAAAACATGTCCGATACGCAAATACATTAAGAATTTGAAATTTACGTGCTACATAAGTTAAAAACGATAAAAGAAAAAAGTAAATCAATTACAACAGTGGAAATATTTAATTATGGAGTTTCATAACTTATAAAATCTTAAACCCCACTAAAATATATAAATCGTGTGGGAATTTACAGTTTTCATCCCTCAAATTTGAACCAATTTTATATTCACAAAAAACACATTTGGATAAATTGACAAAATGACAAAAAAAAAATCAAATTATTGAAACATGATGAACCAAATGTGATTTTTTTTATGAACATAAGGGACTAAATGTGAAATCGTTGCAAACTTGAGAGGTGCAAACTGTAAATTTCCCATAAATCGTGCATCCAAAACGACACAATTTAAAATTGATTTTAATTTTCAAGTAAAAAATAAAACCCTTCAACATTCTCCCTCCCAATTCACCCTAAAACCCTGCTCACTCAACCCACTTTTCCTCCGTCTTCCTCTTCGATCTCCGGTAGGGTTTTTCGTCCACAATCAGGGCAATCATTACTCCGGCGGTGGCTATGGGGAGCAATAACGGGTGGCGCACGGCGGGGATGGAGGTGCCGCTGCTTAGCACCGACTCCATCGAGTGGCATCAACTCTCCGTTCCTTCCTCTTCTTCTTCAACTTCTACGGCCAACGCTTCCAGCCACCCACTTTCCAGAGACTTCGCCGCTTCTTGCTCCATTGGAGACGCCCCTTCGTATTTCATCTGGTAATTGAACCCTAAGTACTCGTATTGTTCAAGTTGAATTTTTAGTTGCTATTGGGTTGCAGAGATAGTTGTAGTTAAGTGTGATATATTACATCTCTCGTATGCATTTTATATAACTCAATCCTACACTGTAAGTAA
This sequence comes from Erythranthe guttata, assembly GCF_000504015.1. The sequence goes on along the minus strand of NW_012193281.1, from coordinate 402,676 downwards.
GTGTTACTCTCTACCATTTTCTTGTTTTGTTGCTAGTGTATATTTTTTTTAGTCTTCAGCTTTTGTTATTCGTTTATTTATAATACGAAACTGTGGATGCACTCATTTTTTTTTTTTTTGGATTCGAACATCTTTAATTCTTCAACAACTTTGACCCAACACATGGATGAATACATACCTCCTAAGATGAATAGTTTGTTGTTTAGGTGTACCTTTCTGGAACCCCATGTGCAGTTTTGCATCGGTTTGTTTTATCATTCTCTGAATATGCTTTGCCTACAATCCCAGCAAGAATATATGTACATTTTTTTGCTTATATCACCCAGTAGGCGCATATGCTTGGGATCTCAGTATTTACGTCCTTGATCGTTCATCAATAATCTTCACGTGGATATGTGAACAAAAAGTGGCCCCTTGAGTAATAACACTTATTAGCCTGCACTATGAGTACATTTGTATTTGGCTAGACACACTATTCTTGTTGATTTTGTATTTCCAAACTTTGCAGTGATTGTTAACAATGGCTTTCTTTCCTAGTTTTTTAACTCTTTCGGAATTCAAACTTTTGTTCATGGTTTCACAGTCGATCAATTATGATATTCTTCTGGTTCTTTTGATACGAATGTCGGAATGTCTGAGTTGGAAATAGTGAATCAATTTTTAAATAGAGGTGACTAAGTAACCAGTCAGTGCTTTTATGTATATGGTGGCAACTTTATTCAGTTAGTTTATTAGTTGTATTTTACAGACAATACATCCAAATTAGATTGTGTCAGTTATGAGTTTGATAGGATGAGTAGTCTATCTTTAATGTTTGAGTGCCTGCCCATGTTTTCTTTGCTATCTAATTGTTCACCAGAGCCTTAATAGTTTCAGCCAGAGAGAGAAGCCGGTAGAGGTGATGTAGACTTTAAAATGAGATAGTTATGACCTTCTCCCATCCCAACCCTAAAAGAAGAAATTAGTAGTTCAATCGAATAAATTTTTTGAAAAACTGTTTTTTTCTTGAATTCTAGTCTATTATTGGGGCATTTGTCTGACCACTCTCTTTATCTTGTTTTCCTTTATAACATATGCAAGATGTAATTCTTGCGTTTTATACGTGTTTATCTCATTCTGCAATAAATATCCCTTGAAAATGGATTCAGGTAAGGTTTAAGGTGCTGGATATCTTTGGACTGTAGTAATTCATATTCTCATGTTGTTGCCTTCTCTCTCTCTCTCTCTCTCTCACACACACACACACACACACACACACACACACACACACACACACACACACACACACACACGGACACAGACTTTGGGGGAGTTCATAGGTTTATCCTCAGAAAAACTATTGTTTGATTTCTATAGTTGCTTCACCACATTTTTGCAATTTTATTATCCTTCAGCAATACATATGTTACTTTCTTGCTACAGGAAAACCAGTAAAACTCAGTCAAATTTGCTGGACATTGTAGAACTACGCAGTCATAAAGAATTTTCAAGGATTGGACTGCGACTCATGTTTCCTGATGCTCTTTTTCCATTTGCTTTCATCTGCAAAGATGAGGTCAGCCTATCTTCGTGTATCTTATCTGCTTAAATTTTACTTATTTCTAGAGCCAGTGTGAAATTATGTCGTTAACTTCTGAAATATCTAATGCTTTCTTTTGCATGCAGACCAAGTTTTCTTCCAGAAATCATTTGTTGCTTTATACCTTGACAGTCTCAGGGGTTGCTTACTTAATCAGATTGAGGAACAATTTTGACTATGGAACTTCTTCTCTTGTCCCTACTGATGAGTTTCTTGAGTATAGCACCCAAGGTGAACCTCATCATGGAGCAGTAACAGCTGTTGCAGCATCAGCAGGATGTCTGTTGATTGGTAGGAGTGATGGATCTGTTGGTTGTTTCCAGCTAGGCAGAGTTGACCCGAGCACTTCAGGTCTATAAATGGGTTCTGTCTTTCTTTTTGTGCTTAAAGTTTTCATGTTTCTCTTAGTTTGATTGGTTATCAAAATTTTCTTGGTGATTTGACTCTCATAACAACCGACTGATATGTAACCTTTTAATGTTAAAAAAGTGAATCAGTGGAATGGGTTATTAAACTGGAAGGAGATATATAAAAATCCTATTTGAGCGGCTGTTAAAAGTTTGAAATCACCCGATATTTATAAGTCCTATTTAAGTGGTTGCTCAAAGGCTGCATCTAGAGTTCTCTATTCATTCTGTATCAATTCAACTTCAACTCTGATCCTTCTCCTGGTTGAATTTGTAGGATTCGTGTATGAATTGCGAGATGATGCCGGTTTTGGTCGGTTGTGGGGCATTTTGTCAAGGTATGAAATTTGAGTCCCAAACCTTTATCTCATGTCTAAATTTTGCTCTAATTTTCTAATTTGAGTCTCCACCTTTTAATTTCTTATAAGAAAGTTCCACCTCCCTTTTTTATTAGGGGATAGGGTGGAAGAGTTATATTTTGATAAATAAAGAAGATAAATGGTACTGCAATTATAAGGAGAGTTGCATGTGGTCTCCTCGCGCATGTTACAGTGGTTACAAATTATCTCCTCTCTGCTTTCTCTGAACATCTAAAAATTTTTCGTCTGAAAACAGTCATGATTATTATTTCTGGAGACACTTTGTACCTTTTTATATTGGTGTAGTTAACATACTTGCTGACGAAAAATAAAAACTTGCTGACGAAATGATAATCAAAATGTATAACTTTCATGTTTTATACACGTGTCTTCGCCGAATATCAGGTTTTTCTTTTAATTTCTTGCCAGACTCGAGCCAATGAGAGGAATTTAAAATTAATTTTATTGTTTAAGTTTCTGCTTGGAAAGAACCGTAAGAAGTTTTTTTGTATCAAACCCAACATATTGTATGTTGGGCCTATGATTTTCTTGAAATTCAAGTTCTCTTGGTATGCATGTGGTTAGCCCTATGATTTTCTTGAAATTCAAGTTCTCTTGGTAAGCATGTGGTTAGCACATCTGATTTTTTCTTTCCTTTATTTTTGGAAATCTAAATTTAATAAATGAAGTGTAAAGGTGCATCAGGTGTTTGCGTGGCCTTCAATTGTGTAGGGTTTTTTCAGTGTCTCCTGTCTAGTGTCTGAGAGAGTAAACTATGACCTTACATGCTCTATAAATTGGTGCTCTCTCTTGTTTTTTCGCTTCTCTCCTACACCCCACCCTCTCTGTTTTCACACGAGCACACATTCTTTCTCTGCCATTATATGTGTCTATCCATCTCCATAAGCATGAGCATGCGCTGTCTTCTCTTATCCAAATAATGATGGATATCAGATACTCTTAAGCTACGTGTATCGCTGTCGTTTCTAAACAAGAACCTTTTAACATATCACATACATCACGCCGGGTAGAGTTTGATTTTTTCTTATTTTTCTTGTGATGACTTACTCTATTAATATATCGATGGTCATTTAGGAGTCCAATGGTGGCTGCCGTACAGGATTTAGTAATATCAGAGGTGCAACAGAGAAAGCTTCTTTTTGTGCTTCATTCTGATGGAACTTTTCGTGTTTGGGACCTTTTAAGCCGTGCTAAAATTTTCGGTCATGCAATGACAGTTCCATCCTTGACAGGCAAGTATATATACCTGATTTACTATTTTCTAAAATCTCATCACGCAATTTATGTTTTTATCTTGCCTGGTGATGCTTTGAGTTTTGATACCCAAGTATTCTGATTCTTGCTTAATATGCTATGTCGAACTTCTATTTCATTCCTTAGATCTATCATGGACATCTATGTCTATGCAATGAATCTCATGAGTATAAATATTGATATTATAATGCCAATAACCAGTATTTCTTTTCTACTTCCCTGTAATGCTTTGTAGCTTGACCACATGCTGTCATAGTGTTGGTGATAGCATTACTTACTAAAGGAAATGATTCTATAAGTTTAGACCTTGTAAACTTCTTGTAAAAGTCTAAGAGATTACAGGAATTCATTATGTAATGCCCGATAAAGGTTACACATATTTATACATATACAATTATGTTATCTAAGGAAACTAACTGAAATCACTCCTAGGATTAAACTATTTACAATTATTATATATTGTAAGACTTCTTATTACGCTATATCAGTAGAACACCTAAGCAATAGAGATTCTAACACTGTATGGGGTACCTTATCAATTCTCTTATTTCATGGGCTGTGTTTAGAGTTTTCTATTTTTCTTACAAGTATGCGTTGAAATTATGTCATATTTTCTTTGCTTACTGAAATAAAAAGCATGCTGGTCGACGGTTACTCTTACTGAAATCTGTAGTTCATAAGTTCGAGGACAAGTTAATTTATTGTTAATATTGATTTTGACAATATCCCAATTAATTGTAAATGTTTGGCCGAGAAAAGCTTCTTAGGTCATTTTGGTATACGATTGGTACTAGTTTTACTTTTTTTGCCTGGAGTAGTGCAGCCTCAAGTTCTCATATTATTCAACCTTGGAGTTTTACGACTTATTTCCTAAATGTTACATTGATAATTTGATATGGTGTAATAAGTAGCATGATTTTCATTCCCATTCTTCAGGTGCATTTACAAGGCTCTGGGTGGGAGAAGCTAATGATGAAAATGACATAATTCCCGTGGCAATGCTGCATAAGCAAAATTTGGTAGGTGGCAGTTAAGGAGCAGATATAGGTCTATTTCTGGTTACCCTTCCGGAGCAAGCAAAAGTTATGCTATTATGCCATTATTTCATAACACAGAGTGTCCTTTTGTCCATTCACATATTTTGCTCCACTATAAATAAAGAAACTGAAAAAAGAGATAATTTTTTTTCCGCTGTACTGTAAATAGAGAAACTGAAACAAAAGAGATAAAAAAGAATATTTTGGACCAGAATATCGTGCCCATGTCTAAAATTCTTAACATCACGAGGACACGGAATACCTGGTTGTCGACCCAATTTTAAGGTTCTAAGCTGAATAGTTCCTGGACATGTTCTTTGCTCTGAACTTGATATATGTAGTACATGTCATTTGAAGCACATACTGAACAAAGAATGCCAATTTCGTGTAGTTTGTGCTATCAGATTTGGGTTTATGATAATGCTATTTTGTCCCTTTATCTAAAAATCTGGTTTTAAAATAAGGCAGAAATATATTACATTTGTAGGATCATTGAGGTCCAAATATCAGATTCAGCAAAATAGATGCATAATTAGGTTAATGTGGGGAATATGCATTTGCATGTTCAGAATGAATATTGATTTAGATAATCTTTCTTAAAGTAGTTTCTACAATGTTTTGGAAGAATTATTTTTAGTGCAGACTTAGTGCTGGTGCATCTGTTGCTGAAATGATAATTTAGAACTAATTGCATTTCTAGACATTGACATTTACTCCTTCCTTTTTGGCAAATTGTTAAGGAAGTTAGCACAGAGACAGTCTTTCTGTATGGCCTTCATTGTAACATTGGAGATCGAACACCGTTTTCACTAGAACGTTCATTCAAAAAAATCTCTTTGGGGGAGGTAATTGATGAATTACCTTATGTTTTATTGTTTGTAATTTATAAATGAACAAATCTCAAACAGTGTGTTATGTCTGCTTCCTGAATTATTTAAGGATGGGCTCATAGATGTTAAACTTACTTCAAACAAAGTCTGGATTCTCAAGGAAGAGGGATTGATAATGCAGGACTTGTTTTCTGATGAAGTCACTGAGTAAGTTACCCAATTTTTCTGCTTTATTGTTTTATTCTGGCTTAACTAAGTAATTTTCTGTTGAAATCCTTTCAAAAATTAAATAGGTTTAAGATGCCTCTTTCTTTATTTCTTTCTTTTGTGACCTTTTTCTTATATGTGTGGCCCTTGTTTGGAAATGCTTTGGGGTCTACTTTCTGTTTTGGCCCTTGCGTATCTGCATTGCCTTGCCTCTAGTCAGAGATAATTTGAAATAAGTTGACATCTATAGCATTCTTAGAGTTCCATCTTCAATCACCAAAACTTATCTTCAAGAGTTAGATTAACCTGCTCTCTGCTCAATTATAGCTAATACTTACTTTCTTGTGTTAGGGGACCATCCTATTGCTATGCTCTGCAGGAAAATTTTGTTGCTGACCTGCTATTTCAAAGTTCCGAGCATTCTTCTGATGATCTACTTTGGCTTGCATATTCTGCGTTTTCATCTGCGAAGGTTGTATAATCAAGTTAACTTTGTTGACCCATTTTCTTTGTTGTAGATCATTATTTTGCTATGCCCATAAATGTTCATATCCTAGTGTTTTTCCAATTTACTTGTCTCAGATTTTATAACTGGTCGAAAGCCTAGAGAAATTCCATAGAAAAGAACGTTCTTACAAACCTATTATTTATAATTATAATATTTCTTCTTGATGAATATCTATATATCCCTGTAAAATTTAATCTTTACTCTGTATGCAACAGGCTGTTGATGAACTTGGTCAGTGTATCGGTGGAAAAGTGTTTACCTTCAGTATATGCTCTTGTTTGCCTTTTAAACCATAAGTGGGATACTATAGTATGGGTAGATGGTATTATATTATGGATAGTGGGAATTTAGTTCCCTAAACGTATGCGTAGAGTACATTTGGGGATGTTGCATTTTAACAAAATGTTTGTTTCTCTGTCCAGGAGGAAATTGCTCCATTTGTATCTTCTGTTTTCTTGCGTGCATTGCTTTTTCCTGGGATTCATAGTACTGCTGTTCTGAGGCAGACTTTAGGAGATCATAACAAGTACTTCACTGATTCCGAGTTTGGTTCGTTCACTGTTGATGGTCTGAAAAGTGAAATTTTGTCACTGATTGAGCATCAGGTACTTTTCTTTGGTGGCCTCTAATCATTTGAAGAGCACTGTTCAAGAAAATTAGTGTTTCTTTTATTACTGTACTTTTTCTCTTCCTTCTCTCCAAGACAATTTATTCCTTGGACTGTGCGCATTTACAATATTATTATGTCAATGATGTTCTGATGAATCATGTGTGGTCATGCGCTTATATAATTTGACTGCAAGTTAAACTTGAAGTACCCTTGAAATTTCTAGGTTGCATGGTAGTCACAATCAGGATTGAGATCGTAAAATCCTAGGATGTTACTATCTTGTACCTTGTTGAATCCTAGTAAAATCCTAGTCGAAGCAGAATTGTGAAAAATATGTGGTAAAATCATTAAAATCGAGGATTTTATTAGGATTTTGAAGGTTTTAGTTTTGGACCCAGAAATACACTAGGGTTGGGTTTGTTGGGCCAGACACGATTGTTGTCTCCAAACCACATAAAGCACAGCTAAAATGCCCCTTACCGTACGACTGGTTGTATCTTTTATTGCTGTTGCTGCAGCTGTTTTTGACTTCTTGTTTCCTTATGCTTCAAGTGTAAAGGGGATCGATTTAAATGGGGTTTGATAAGTGTATATTCTGTTGTAGGGTGGAAGTGCAAGTCCAGTTTCCATTCTTCAATGTTGGAAATCTTTTTGCGCCCACTATGTGAATAATTGGTGCGAGTACAATGCAGCATGTGGCCTGCTCATGGATCCATTAACAGGTGCTATCGGTTTAGTCAGGAACAACTCAATCTCTCTCTGCCGTGGCTTGAAGGATGTAGAGCATATTATCTATGGTATGCATCTGTGTGAAATTATTTGAATGGGCTTTTCGACTTAACTGATTAATGTATTTGCTGCAATTATCTCATATGCATAATTTACTGAACTTATATTCTGCCAGGTTCTTTGGAGGAACAAAACAAGCATATAAGCCCCGAATTGGGTTTTTCTCGTGATGAGCGTGATCAGACGATTCTGTTTGAGTTACTACAATGTGTTCGTAATGTGAGCCAGCAGTTAGGCAAGGCTTCATCAGCTATATTTTACGAATCACTTCTTAGCACACCTCATATATCATCTGAGGAGCTTGTTTCTCGTTTTCTAAGGATTCTAGAAACCGGTTATAGTTCTTCAACTGCAGCTATACTAATATCGGAACTCGGAGCTGATATTGCTTGGGAGAAAGAATTGTCAAATCATAGGAACTTAAGAAAATTTTCGACAAATATGTTTTTGTCCCTTCAATCATTGTGCCAGAAAGCTAACTCGTGGAGCAAGGTTTTGGATGTGGTCGAGAGCTACATACAGTTTTTCGTGCCTAAGAAAATTGTACTTAAATCTGGTGCTCAAGCATTTTTCCCTATAAGTGGTTCTGCTGTAGTGCAGTCCACTTCCCAAATTGCCAAAGTGATGTTTGAATCTGTATTGGATGTTCTTATGCTGCTAAGATATATGATTAGCATCAGTGGGCAGGTCAGTTTGCATTAACTACATTGCACATTAAAAAAATTGAATTCTGAATATCTCACTTTGCTTTTTTTTTTTCTGACCGTCTTTCAGAAATTATCTAAGATGCAGTTCTGTACTTTTTAGCACCTACTTGAACTATCAAGATATCAATGAGTTCTTTCTTTTATTTATAAAAAAAAAACAATCACATTGACTGTCAATATGTTCCCCCTATGGAAACGTGTTGTGGCAAGATGAGTGAAATTCCTATAAAGTATACAAGACCTACTTCACATGAATCCTGCAAGACCATTTTTGTTATAGGATAATTTCTCAGTTAGCATTGTAAAGTTGTTAGACCTTTTGTTATTATAGAGCGAAATGTTTGGCTTTCTGGATTATGAAGTCTATTTTCTGATTCTACTAGTGCTCTTGCTAAATTGATTCATCTGAGAAGACATAGTTCAATGCCAATTAATATTCTATTTTTTTGCGGCAGGAGATATTATTTGTGTTTTATGTTCTTTATTCTCGTGGTGTAAATTCATTTCTGCTACATATTCGTCTGACATTCTTGGAAAAAAATTACTTGTTCAATATTCATCTTTGAGGGGACAGAGAGTGTATATCGTTGAGTTAATTCATGTGAATAACTGCATGTCCCCACCCAATTGACAGAACAATAACGAAGCTAAATCTGATATCTCTCGGGTTCCTTGAGTATTTAAGATACACATGGCTTTAATTGGAAATTCTGTGTCAATTGTCATGAATGGTGAAGCTTGAAAAGATCATATTATAATTCTATCACTTTCTTATCTTATGAATGCTATGCTCTCATGCTATGATCTTAACTGTGTGAAACTCTGTGTGAGTGGAACTGCAGTCCCTTTCTTTTTTCTTTGGTTCAAGAAAGCAACTTATTCCCTTTCTCTTGCAGATTAACTTCACACATGACGATGTTTCAAGGGTTAAACTCGACTTAATTCCAATGATTCAAGAAGTTGTTACGGAGTGGCATATTATCCGTTTCTTTGGGACCACATCATCTGAATCTCCTGCAATTGAAGATTTTAGTCATCAGCTTTCATCCTTACAAATTGGTAGGACAAAATGAGCTTTGATGAATTTATTTTTGGTTGCTCCTTTTGTTTCTGCATACTGCCATCATATGCATGTGATCATCTATCAATAAACATATGCTAACACATTGCTCTGAGATAAGTTAATTTATACTGACATTGAGCTTTATGGTATTGGTACAAAAGAATTGCTTATTAGAAATGTGATGCATCACTGATCACTGGGTAACTATGCAATGGAGTTTATGTTCACTGTTTTTTAAGTTTCCAATGCTAGACCGTTAGACTTATTCCTGAGTTGTTTCTTTTTAATGCTTTCCAATTGTCAGATAACAACGTGGATAAAAGATTCTGGAATGTGAAGCTTGGCAAATGTGATTTTTCCTTGGCATTTATCCTATTATTGAGTATGCAAAGTTCCTCTGTAGAACTGGGGAACTTCTCTGTTGGTCGACTTCCAAACCCCAACAGCTTAATTAGTTCGAGTCAGGAGTTCATCAGCTGGATAACTAGCGGAAGAAGTGGAGAAGAATCTTCTGTATTCAGCAATTCAATTGATCTTGCGCTAATCTTACTTAGACACCACCAATACAATGCCACTGAGGTTTCTTGCTTTTTATTTTTTATCTACTATTAATGTGTTTAGATTTTGGACAAAAGAATGCTGAGACAAGTTTTCATTTTCTTCTAGTATTTGCTTACTTTGGTGGATGAATATTTACACAAAGAGAAAACATTTGAGAGCCTTCAGTCTGTTGATGGCAAAATGTCTGCTCTTCTCCATATTCTTGGATGCTCTCTTGTTGCTCAGACGCAACATGGATTGCATGGACCGGTTAAAGAAAAAAAAGTTGGAGAGGCACTTCGTTGCTTTTTCAGGTATGTAAGAATTTTGTACGCATGATTTCAGCTTTGGCGATGATGAAATTGAATGCGTAGCCTAGGTTTTTCGAAAATGATTGGAAGAAATTGTAGATGCATATGACATATCTGTGGTTTGTCTTTCCTTTTAACTGTTACCTTTTCTGGGACTTGTTCAGCTATGTCTTTTTAGTTGTGCTTGTGCATGTCCAGGGCTTATTGGTTTAGAGGAATATCTATCAGATCTTACTTTGGTGATCTAAGTTGATTTAATAAGCCAATTTATCAACATATAAAAGGAATTTCTGTTTATTTTTACAAATATTTGTTCTTCAGAGCTGCGTCAGTGGAAGGATTTTCCAAAGCTTTGCAAAGTTTACCACAGGAAGCAGGATGGTTGCGAATTGATTTCAGTTACGTTACACTGTACTGCGTAATTTATTGTATTTGCCCCTTACTAAATTTCTGTATATGTGCTATTGCTTCTCGATTAATGTAGTAGTTCATTATTTCTCTCCCAGGTAGTTCTCTCTCAGCTGCTGCATGGAAAGTTGAATATTATCAGTGGGTGATGCAGCTATTTGAACAATATAATCTGAGTGAAGCTGCTTGCCAATTTGCCCTGGCTGCACTTGAGCAAGTTGATGTAGCTCTTGAAACTATTGATTCCAGCTCCAGCGAGAATCTTGGGGAAACAGTGATTACTATGAAAGGCAGACTTTGGGCGAATGTTTTTAAGTTCACTTTGGATATTAATAAATACAATGATGCATATTGTGCAATAATATCAAATCCAGACGAGGAAAGCAAGACTATTTGTTTGAGGCGTTTCATCATAGTTCTTTATGAGCGTGGTGCAGTAAAGGTTTTGGCAATTCTTTCCTCTTTGTCTCTATCTATTTTCTTCCCGGAGTATTTCCCTCTTTCCATGCATTTTGTGCTTCATTACTATCAAAGCTTTCTAATATTGGGAGTTGAAGAAATGCCATGGATGGATCAGACAAATTTTATATCTGACTTCTAATCTTTCTAGACCAAATTTAGGACTTCGTCATCAGTCTAATGCAGGTTAAGGTTTTGTGTATTTGTTATCTATCCTCGTATCTTGAAATCTTTTTGTAGGAGAGTCAGATATTATGCCTGATATCTCAAACCTATTACTACATTTACTAATTGCTTAATGGCTTGTTTGTTCTAAGTGACCTGCATAGATGTTAGGTAGTTGTAAAGTTATACCATTACGAAGTTGAGCTTCATGATGTCCACCCACCCACCCACCCCTCCCCGGTCATTGTTTTTAGTATCCAATTTTTAGATACCGATTTTCAGTTAGGTGAATATTGACTGAAGTACTTCAACATTACAAAAATGTTTTCAGAATTAATTCTGGTGAGTTTTTTGTGTTTTCAAATTCCACAGATACTTTGTGATGGCCAGTTACCGTTGATTGGATTAGTGCAGAAGGTGGAACGAGAGCTTGCCTGGAAGGTTCGATATGATTTGTCTGTCATCTTCTGTTTTTGGTTTACTTCGTTGTGTATTTATGTTATCTACGCAATTGCTTTGCAGGCAGAGCGATCTGATATTTCAACCAAGCCAAACGCTTTCAAACTACTTTATGCGTTTGAGATGCACAGACATAACTGGCGTAAAGCTGCAAGTTACATATACCTCTATTCAGTGCGTTTGAGAACCGAAGCAGCAGTAAAAGATCATCAAATGAGGTCTTCGACTCTGCAAGAGAGGTTGAATGGACTTGCGGCGGCTATTAATGCTTTGCAGCTTGTTAATCCTTCATATGCTTGGATTGATGCCTCAGTTGATGAAACATCCATTGACAGAGAAAACCATCCAAATAAGAAGGCTAGAACAACCAAGCAAGACCAATGTAAATCATCCTTTACAGTGAACTTTTTTTAAGAGATCTTGATGTTCGTGTTGAGTGATAGATTTCCTTAAGTTCCCATATTGAGTTATTATTTTGACTCATTTTGGTGGATTTAAGATCCATCTACTATGGAGTCATTTGAAATATTTCCCTAAAATACATTACTATTTCAGATGTGCTATTTCGATATTACTATCTGTTGTCTATTGATGGATTACATATTCTCCTTCTTCTGTTTCAGCTCCTCCTGATGATGATCTGCCTCAAAAGCTGCCATCATTTATAGATGTTGAGAAACTTGAGAAAGAGTTTGTTTTAACATCAGCAGAGTACTTACTCTCTTTGGCAAACATCAAGTGGACCTTTACTGGTATGATTATATGATTGATACTAATACTGGCATAATATGAAATACATAAAGACTACCTTCACAGAACTTAATATACTCGGTCTTCCTTTTGCTCACTGGCACTCGAGCCTCGTCTCTATCATACTTTTGCTTCTAAGTTTACGCCTTTTGTATCAGGAAATGAGACACCGTCATCCAACCTTATTGATCTGCTGGTTGAATCAAATTCATGTGATATGGCTTTTACGGTGATCCTCAAGTTTTGGAAGGGTTCTTGTCTTAAAAGGTTAGACTTTCTTCTTGGAACTGTTAGTGCCATATAGTTAAAGTTCCTCTTTTTATGTGCCTATTATTCACACTATGGCTATTGTTAGGGAACTTGAAAGAGTCTTTATTTCAATGGCATTGAAATGCTGCCCAAGCAAACTAGCTCCATCATTGCATGGGTAAGTACAAGAAGATATTCGTTTATTTCATAGCTCCACTATGTTTTCTTTTTGATCATTCCATATCTGGATGAGCCAAACCAGATCTTTTAATTTCTGCTAGTCGTACCATAGATGAGTTTTGAGTTTTACCTTAATTTTCTGATGATTATAGATGAGCTTTCGGAAGATTTGTCCATGCTTCATATGTCAACTAAGAGCAAGTATTTATTTTTTCAGGAAAGGTCGTAAAATGCACGGTCTTTTGTTGACTTCATCACAAGATGAGTTAGTTCATGATTCATTTGATGCAGATTCAATCGCACAGCAATATGCGGGGAATAGCCATTGGGAAACACTTGAACTCTATCTTGTTCGTATTTCTTATTACCCTTTTTTCAGTGTGCTCAGATTATCTTTTTTTTCAGTAAATACTTTACATTTTCTATGTTATTCAAATTTTGTTGTATTGATTTATTTGGCTTACAAATCGAGACGGGTTTGAGGTCGTAGTTGTTGTATATGATTTTTACACTATCTTTCTCCTCTCAAGCTACTTCTGATGCTACTTGTCGTTTATGTGTCTGAGATGTTAAATTAGATGGTCATATATTGCAGGATAAATACAGGCAATTTCATCCCAGATTACCGTTAATTGTTGCTGGAACTCTTCTTTCTGCTGATTCTCAAATAGAGTTGCCACTTTGGTTGGTTCGACATTTCAAGGTAAATTTTGCATATACTTCCTGCAGTTGGAATATATAATTTCCTGATGCTATGCTACGAGTCCTTGTCTTTCAATATCAGACATGTCTAAGAAATTAAGTCTTTCGTATTTTGTTCCTTAAAACAGCTATACATTTCCTCCATCAAAACAGTTCATAGGTTGAAGCATTGTGCCTCCTTAACCAGATCTTTTTGTCAGTCTATTTGTGTTTGGGCTGTTTGGTAGTTTGTAATGACATTTCTAATTATTTGAGTAGCGGGCTACGGGTCGTACTTCTAACATAGGCATTAATATTTGCAAAATTTCTGGATGCTACATTACTGTATACAATAATCTTTAACTAGTTATGATTTTTTTACATGAAGAAACAATGTCTATCAACTTTTCTAGTTAACTGATTGCAATTCGTATGTTATGGTTGCGACTGTTTGTAGAATTCAATTCAAACAGGACAAGAGCATACTGGGGTCTATAAAGGATTCTGTTTTCTTTATTATGTCAATACTATCACAATATTGAATAGGTCTTCAAGGAGATCGGCATTTTGACTCCTACGATTCAGAGCTTAATTTATGGAATCACTAATTGCAAAAAGTTCCTGCTTCAGAACTGTTTAGTATCTTGAATTTGAATCGACCGACTCTTGTAGCATCTGAACTGTTGTGTGTTGCAGGCCTTACTTTTGAAAAAAAAATAGATTTTGAAAAAAAATAGAAATAGAACAACATATAGCCCAAATTTCTTGTCGTATTTCTTTGTATAAATAAAATGAAAGGCGCATGGTAGTTTCCTTCCTAATTTAGCATTGGGTTGTGATTGTGACAGGGTGATCGCAACGAAAGTAGATTTGGAATGACTGGAACCGAGTCCAATTCAGCATCCCTATTTCGCCTGTATGTTGATCATGGCCGATATACAGAGGCTGTCAATTTGCTAATCGAGTACACTGAGACCTTTTCAGCACTTGTAAGTCGTGCCTCTACTTTTCCAAGTTTAATTGTTTTTGGACTTTATTGTAATTTTGGTATTTGGACTTTTTGAAGTTGTGGCAATACTGTCGGAAGCTATGGCTACACTGCATTGATTTCAATAACCTGGTTGTTTCTTTTATCTGCAGCGACCGGCTGATGTTATCCGTCGAAAAAGGCCGTTTGCTGCTTGGTTTCCATATACTTCCGTCGAACGCCTATGGTGCCTTCTTGAGGAATCAATCAAATCAGGTCACAGGATTGACCAATGTGGAAAGCTGAAAAAGTTATTGCATCGGGTTTTAGTCAACCATCTCAATCTTGTACGTATCTATTCTTTGAATTTTACCTCCGTTTTAAAAAAATAATTTTGTTGGTTAATAATCTGACTTATGATTCTCACTGTGTTTTTTTTTTTTTGTGGAAAAAATATCAGCTGAAAGTAGACTCGGATGATGTTCGATCTTCCGTAAGCTAGTGTATCCACTGGTCTTTTGGTGCTGTGCTAAACTTCCAGGTGCCTCGTTTTTTGAATTTAGAGCCTTGGAAAAATTATTTGCCTCGATCAAAATTTGTTCTATCTAATGCAACGCGATTTCCTTACCAGACTCGTTGGTACAACTTATCAAGATATTGAGAGGCGTAGAAAAAATTATCTGCCTCTGTAAAGTTTTAATCAGATTTCATGTTGTATGTACCGGTTATAGTGTAATGCTCTCTGCCTGGCAAAAAAGATATTGTTGAAGAAAAGTGTACATAAAAAAGCACTTGCCTGTATTTAAAACTTATGCTGTTCTCCGGATTTTATGCTTCTCGAAAGGCGAAAGTCGAAAGTCTTTCATTTGTTATCTTTTCCGCATGTTGAATATATATATATATATATATATATATATATATATATATATATTGCATCGGATTCTCTATAATTCATTTTTTATTCTTTTGATGGAGTTGCCTTACCAGCCTCGAATTACAGTTCAAGAAAAACCACTTTGTACCAGATGCTACTGACTATGGTCTCAACTTTTTCGAAAGCTTTTAGTTCATGTTCTGGTTTGGCAATTTGCCAACCCGACCCGTACACACCCGTAGAAGATTCTTTTATATATATATATATAATTCGACCGGAATGAACAAGTGGAAAAACATTTCAAAATCAATTTTAAGTTGATAATATAACATGCTGGAACTAGACTCATTTGAAAATTCAACTGAAATACCAACCACTAGTATTTGGGTGGGGACGAATTGTGTAAATAGAAAATAAGTTTTAGATTGCTGAGTGGCCATTTTACAAGTGAAAGTTGACAAGAATCATGTGTGTGTATGTCCATGTATTTTGCATCTTCAGTTTGCGCTTTACATTCGAGATTCGGAATGGAAAATAAAATAAAATCGACATCGATGTTTCTGGAAGAACAAAAAACCAAAAAATAAAAATGGAATATTTCAAACTTCAGATGGCAAACAGAAAAACGAAAAGACACTAAAAAGAAATTATCTAGTGGCCAAAATAAACTCATTCTCAACCCACAACCAGTACTAGTTATGTTAATATTTAATAAACAATTTCTAATTTGTATACTTTAATTATTGTTAAAGATGTACACGTGTTTCCGAATGAGTGGCGTTTCTCCCTATTTTTAAAATAGAATTCTCAGACCCATTTACATTTCTTCATAATCTGTAAATTGAAATAAATAAGTGCATGAGAATAGGTCTTGTTTTGTTATTTTGTTGCCTAATAAGTAGCACTTGCATTTGCATGTTTAGTAGCACTTGTGCATAATTAACTGGTTAACTAATTAACTAGTTAATAATATGTACATATTAAAACGGACACGGGAAACAATATATCCTAAAATGGGGATCGGATATCGGAGCTTAGGGGAAATGTGTACATGTTAAAATTATAGGGTATAATTATAAATAGGCTGCGGCTATATGCAATACTAATTCCACTTGTGCAAGATTAAATTAAAGAAAGATTCTATTTTATTAAGATGAAATGACAAATATACCCATAAATTAAATTGACTTTTTTTTCTCATGCAAGACCAAATACAAATAATGAGGAAAAAAAAAAAAAAAAAAAAAAAACAAAAAACAAAAAAAGAATGCGTGAATTAAAAAAACAAACAGCCCCCCTCCTCAATCCCTACCTACGCCCACCTTCTCCACCTACGCCCACCTTCTCCGCCGTCAAAGCTCCGCCGCCCAAGCTCCACCACCTACGCCCACCTTCCTCATTTTGTTCAACCTTACAAAAAAAGAGGAAAAACAAATTAAATTTGAAACTGGTAAAAATCGACACCAAGGTGTCGAAAAACTGTGCTACAAATCGACACTTAAGCATCGAATTTGATGGGTAAAAATCGACATTGACATGTCGAATTTATAGCACAAATTCGACATTGCCAAATGTCGAATTGTATGCCTCAAAATCGACATCTAAATGTCGATTTTTACCCATAAAATTCGACATGTACATGTCGAATTCGTTTGCACGGGATTTTTTTTGGAAAAACGATATTCTAGCTAAAAAAACCCATAAATGCATACCTTCTTGGGTTCTTCCACCGTAGAATCTTCTATTTTGATGTCTTCTAACTCCATACTTGCCATATTTGTAAGATTTGTTGAGTTTTGATGATTTTGAATGTTTAGGTTTTGTGGGTTTATGGAGGAGCAAGGAGAAAGGTCTTGTGGGTTTTGCAAGATGGAGAAGATGATAGTTGGTCTTGTGGTCTTGTGATAGGGGTTTTTGTGTTTTTGAATTTTTGGTCTTGCATATTTGGAATTTTCTATTTTTTAACAAGTAAGGGTATTATAGTATTTATACATTGAAAAATTTAATTTGATCTTGCACAAGTGATTTTAGTCTTGCATATAGCCGCAGCCTTATAAATATGTTGTATAAACATGTATACATTTTTATTTATACATAAATTCGCCTTTTATTTTTTCATACAAACATATTCAATTTTCTTTTTACTATATCAATTTGCATTTTATCATTAAATCGTGTAAATAATTAGGGAAGCAACAAAAGTAATTTGCTGTTCAAACATGTTTATAACTTTTTAGAAATTACAAAATGGTCCATAAGGTATTTGGCAGGTGTCCTCGAATGTCCCAAACGAAACGTATTCGAAACGCGAAAATGTTAAGAAGTTGAAGTTTCTGTGCTACATAGCTTGCTATTGATTTTGTTTATGTTTTTTGAGTTTGTGTAATTATTGTTTTTCTATTTATTTTTTTGGTTAGAATATTTATGCTATGTTTGTTTGATTATATTGTAGTGAATGTTCACTTGTACTTTGAAGGTGGAGTTCATTAGAATTGATTGCAACAACTTTAATGGCAGGCAACAATGACATCAACTTATACAGTTCTCATCATCAAGATTCCATGATACAGTCATATATTCCTATACTCAAACATAGTCATATATAATGATATATATATTTATAGGGTAAATTACATCCACACCCCTGTAGTATGCTTAAATAATTTTAAGGTTCCTATGGTATCGATAATTACACTCATCCCCTGAAATGTAGTTAGACACTCTAACGGGATAATTTACAACTACGTTTATAACTACGTTTCAAGGGGTGAGTGTAATTATCGATACCACAGGGACCTTAAAGTTATTTAAGCATATCTCAGGGGTGTGGGTGCATGTAATTTACCCATATTTATATATAAGATTTGTAAATTTTTTTATCTAGTGTATAGTGATGCTGATGAGTATTTTAGTTGAAAATTTTATACATATGTTTTATTTTTATTTTTTATTTATATTGTGGGCTGCAAGTCGACTTGTAATAACAATATTCAAATTATATATTAAGTCCCTTGTTATATTATATATCTGTTAGAGCATCTCCAACAGACTTCTTATTTGTTAAGTTTTACAAATTTATCAACTTTTACAATACAAATCAATCAGCAACAGTTGTTCTAAAAATTAGCACACTTGCTTAAATTATAAGTTTGATCTCTCAAATTTGAGAAGTGAAACTTATATCATAAAATTAAGTTTGTAGTAGAAAAGGTACAAAATGATGCAATTTTTTTTTTCTTTCTAATTCTGTAATTATATATATATATATATGTAAGCAGCTATTATATAATAATTGTTTATCATTATATATATTGTTATTCGAGAGTGATGTGTTAAAAATTAAAATACAAACTTAGTGGTAAAATTGGAATGTTAAAACAATTGTCAAATAGTGAAGCATGTTCTCAAATTATTATTTTGTGAAGAATATTCCTCAGATTCTTTCAGTTGAAATAATAAAATGACATCAGCATTACCCAATTCTGATTCAGTATTTAAAAAGTGTACAAGTCAATATAAGACAATTAATTAATTAATCTCATTACAAATAGATGATTGGATGTCTTTCATTGAACTACACGTTTTAAAGGGCAAAAAAGTCAAATTAAAAGTTTATTTGCTTCAAGTCGAAGAAAGAGATTAGTGTTAGGGCCCAATCCGAAACTTCCAAATCATATCCCTCTTTTCAATTTAGTCAAATTAAATAAAGGGGCTCGTTATATATGGCATTATAATCGGAATGGGAGATTTTCAGTTCGGAGTGCGTATCACCTGGCTCTACATAAGGCTGTTGATGGAGAAAATCGTCATGGTAGTTGCTCGAGTGTGAATATTGCGGCGGACTGGAAATGGTTGTGGTCCTTAAAGTTGCCTAGTAAGGTTAAAATCTTTCTTTGGAGAGCATGCAAAGATCTTTTACCAACCGCAGACAATTTGCGGAAAAGAAAGGTAGTAGATGAATCAAGATGTATCTTTTGCAATTGCATAGGCGAACAAGTAATGCATTGCCTATTATTCTGTTCATTATCACGTCAAATTTGGGCTTTAAGTGATGTACCATTCTCAATATATAATACATCAACTAATATTATGCTTGATTGGATATTGGAAATTAAGGAGAAAGCAGGTAAGGAGGTTCTTGGAAAATGTGTAGTTATGTGTTGGGCGATATGGCATACTCGAAATAAAAGATTGTTCGAAGGCATTTACATGGCAGCTAAGGAAACAGTGAGTTTTGCTATTAAATATTGGCATGATTTGTGGAATGCTACAGCAGAAGTGTTGAACTCAAACATTCGAACGAACAGAGGTGTTGTAAGATGGGCTCGACCGGAAATGAATGTTGAAAAAATAAATTTCGATGCGGCCATAAACAAGGTAGATGGGATATGTGGTATAGGAGTTATCGCAAGGACGAACTTAGGTGAGTGTGTGGGATGGACATCTCGCTGCATTAAACAACCTCTGGATCCCACAGCGGCAGAAGCTCAAGCGGCATTCATGGCGGTCGAAATGGCTCGAACAAATAATTGGAGAAGGATTGTAATTGAGGGTGACTCGATGGAGGTTATCTGCGCAGTTTGTGAACCTGCGATCTCCGAAGCTACGTACGGGAATATTATTGAGGATATTAAGCGGAAGAGGGAGTGGTTCGAGTATTTTCAGATACAACATACTTTCAGAGAGGCAAATCAAGTGGCTCATGAAATAGCAGCTTTGTCAAAGATGGAAAATTTTGCTCTTGAGAATCTTCCTGTTACAATATGTAACATTATATCTGCTGAAAAGCATGTTTGAATAAAATTGCAAGCTTTTTCTTCTCAAAAAAAAAAAAAAAAATAAAGGGGCTCGTTAAATGCATGATGTTTTATAGTAAACGTTGGACATTTTATTAATAAATTAAATTCTAGTATTAAACTCATATTTTTTTCTTTCAAACATTAATTTTGTTAGAATATCGAATTTTTATCGTCAAAATACGAGTTTATCAAATTTTGTACATAACTGAGACTAGTATCTACGGTATACGGTCGTTTTTTCTGAATTTGTGGAATTTTCTTATATCAAATTGCTCCAACGTTTTTTGTAGTTTTTTTATCCACAAAAACCACCCAAAACTATTCAATCTAAGTAGAAACTTCTATTTTTCAATTTCAAGACAAATTTATGGCTAAATTTTGAGTTTAGATAGATGATTTTTTCCAATTTAATTCCAACATTTAAAAATCATTATTTAAATATAATAGTGAAATCCATGAATTTTATTTAGAATAATAAAGTTAAAGAGATGATAAATGGGTGGAATGTGATTAAAAATTAAAATTGAAAAATGACCTACATTTACTAAAAATCATCATGTATTTATCATTCCAGTTAAATAAAATAGGGCGAAGGGCAAAAATGCATATCCTAAGGGACTTAAATGCACATTGGTCCACAAAAAAAAAAAAAAAACAGTCTTTCAAATAAACTTATCCCCATGTCTTTAGTCAAAAATACCCTCCATAATATAATTTTTGTCAATTTCATCCATTATGCTCTAACTTCCTTAATATTACACATTGACCCCGGATTTAAACAAATATATCACATTAACCCCCATTTTAATAATTTTTTGAAAAAATATTTTTTTTTCCAGAAAATAATTTTTTTCTGATTTTTTTTTCCGGTGTTGACTTTGTTTTTTTTTTTTTCTGAAAACTTTTTTAAATTGAAATTTTTTTCCGGCCTGTCAACCACGTTGACCGCTAGTCTCCGGCGTTGACTTTTTTTTTCGATTCTTTTTTTTGTTTTTTTTTTTTTGAAAATTTGAAATTTCTTAGACAAAACATTTTAATTAATATTTCTGGCTTGACTGCTAAATTACTGTCTCAGACAATAATATTACTGTTTGGGATGGTAATATTATGAATATTATTTTTCCGAATAATAATATTACTGTCCAAACAGTAATATTATTGCATAAGACAGTTAAATTACTATTGGAGACAGTAATTTAGCAGCCAAGACAGTAATATTAATTAAAATATTTTTTTTACGAAAAAATAAAATTTCAAAAAAAAAGTCAATTAACAGTTAAATTACTGTCTCCGACAGTTAAATAACTGCTTGAGACAGTAATTTAGCAGCCAAGACAGTAATATTAATTAAAATATTTTTTTAAGAAAAAAGAAGAAGAAGTCAATTAAGAGTTAAATTACTGTTTCGGACAGTTAAATACCTGCTAGAGACAGTAATTTAGCAGTCAAGACAGTAATATTAATTAAACTAGTTTTTTTAAGAAAAAAAAAATTCAACGGCGGTTGACCTCTTGGAAAAAAAAATTCAGAAAAAAAAAATGTCAACGGCGGAGACCGGCGGTCTCTGGTGTTGACGGGTCAAAATTAAAATTAGGGTCAAAATTGGTTAATTGGTGAAATTGGGCTAAATTGTGGTGTAAATTATGAAATTGGAGTTGAATTGAGTTTCAATGAATTGCGGGTAATTTTGGAATATATATATATATATATATATATATATATATAAGGGTTTTCCTTATTTGCAAATAAGTTTTAATATGCTCGAAATATTTGCAAGACAAAAAACTTGAATGTCACTTTTTGAATTAATTGCCATTGTTATGGGCCCATTGACCATTTACACAATAAAATAAAGTTATTGTAGACTCACGAGAAACGCTA